>OVBX01006103.1:0-12215 GCA_900406325.1 Erucastrum elatum
ACATAATAAAATTTTAAAAATTTATTCAATAAAACATTAAATTATTACATATGAAAGTGTTAATTGATGTCTTTGACTCAATTGGTGCTATTTGACTTTTATATATTTTTCATAAGAAAGTGTATAGTTTTTTCTCTAATCTAATTACAAATTTGATAACAATTCATATATGAACCGTGATTATAAAATAAATCTCGCATAACATATGCAAAAAAAATCATAAAACTATAATAAAAAAAATATTATTTTATGTTTTTTATTAAATAAAAACATCAAAAGAAACCCGTTGCAACGCAACGGACTCATATCTAGTTTACAATAAAAATGACAAAGAACATATGTAATCAATCCATTCTTGTAGTTACCAAAACGAAAAAATCATCAGATAACGACTAAATCGATCGATGGCAAGAGTCGAAAGAAAACGTCCATCGTTACCATATCGTTACGCTAGGATCAGACATATATGAACCCACATGATTTTTATGGTCTTCACAAGGGTCGGAATGTTGGGCTAGTGATTTTAATGTTGATAGTTTGATACAAGACTAGAAAAAAAGAAGAGAGTGCATCGTCACGCTAGAGTTATATAATAATTAAAAAAAAAGATTGCATCAATCTTATCAAGTTTCAATTTCTTTCTATGTACGGTGTCACCTGCATGCATGTGTGGTGTCTTTAAATCTTTTGGCTCTTGAGATTTATTATTACTGGATTTGATTCTTTAAAACTTTTTATGGGTTGTGAATTGTTATGCAAAAGTGATGATAGTCCAACATATTTATTTATTGTCGTTCATGATTCAGTTTTCACACATTATGGTGAATTTGTATCTTCTTTAACCAGCCCGGCCGTTGTATTTAATTATTGTTTTCATATCATCATTACATATGAACCCAACATGCATGACCGACTTTAAAACCTGCGCAGGACTCCGATTAGTCTATATGACTCTATAATATGCTTTAGCATCCTATTGCATAAAATTTCAATACAAGTGGATCTCATGCCGAGTTCATAGTATCAATATACAAAGTACGTGTGAGTCTAGTCTAGCATAGTAGACATACACACAAATATGGTATGCCTAGCTAAAATTTCTCTCTAACCGGTTTGTATTTTATTGTAATCATACGTATTAAACAAAGTTACCCAACACAGACATTATACCATGCATGNCTATATTTTTTCACTTTTATTAGTGTTGAACAAAGTTAAAACATGGAAATGCAATTAAAAGCTAAAGAGGAGTCAAATTGATTATTGTTGACAAATAAAACTGTAAAACATGGATTTTTTTTTAAAAAATAATGAAATTGTAGTTGTTTTTTTAGATCAATCAAAGTTAGTATAAATAGCTAATTTTTTTGACCAAATAAATAGTGAATTTCTTGGCAAATTCTTTGAAAGAAGAGTATTTATTTCTTAGATAGAAGAAAAACACCCAAAAAAAGCATTGATCTCGAAAAAATGAAAACTTTATCTCTATTGCATAATCAGTTCTCGCACTAGTGTTTTTAGTTTTTTTTGCGTGACCCTCTTTGCTCTCTCGGGAGCGCACACAATCTCTCTTCGTTCTGCTTAATCCATGGTTTCGAGCTTCACGTAGGGCCTAGTGGATGATACCCCCTAATCTAACAGCGATCGAGGACAATTTATGAGCACGAGATCTCGATTACCCCCTCCTATTTATACACGTAGGCCTCTCTCTCATGTTCCTCTGTTCCTTTCACATTCAATTCCTCGATCTTGTGGGTCCCCCCTCTTGTCCCTCTTGTCCCTTGTCTTCTTCTCGGACATTTTCAGTTTTGTTTCGTTTTTATATTTACTCTTTAGTACACAACTATTCAACCGTTTTTCAGTTCCCCTCTGTTTTGTTCTTGTCGGAATCTCTTTCTCCTCTGTTTATATACTCTGTTTTCTTCTTGTAAAGTTTTGATTTTTATTATATATTTTGGTTCGAAGTCGGGACGCAATGCAAATGAATCTTATATGGAAGCTTCCTCTCGTGGGTTTAATACTTCTCTGCTCAGGTTTGTATGTAAAAAGAATGTTACTTCTATAGATTTTTGATTGCTTCATGTTTCATAAAGCTTGTTCCTTTTTTTTCTCACATTCAGTTCTTGTTTCCTTTGGGGAAGAACTTGACTTTGATCACTGCGAAAGAGTTGTGAAACGATGGGCGGATGCTTCTTCTTCATCCTCTCGTGAAGAACGACATCCTAACAACAAAGACAAACGCTCGCTTAAGGATCTGCTCTTCTTTCTCCATGTTCCTCGAACTGGTGGCAGAACCTACTTTAACTGGTGTGATCTCTCTCTCTCTCTCTCTCTCTCTCTCTCTCTCTCTCTCTCTCTCTCTCTCTTAAGTCTTACCAAACAGTGACCTGAAAAGATATCTTTTGATCGGTGTGGGGTTGATGTTTTGTTGTAGTTTCTTGAGGAAGTTGTATGATAACGCTGAGGAATGTCCTCGTTCTTACGACAAGCTCCGTTTCAATCCAATGTAATGGTTCTGTCTCCTCTCTCTCTCTCTTGTGGTGTTTGCACACACTCTTATGGATTTTGATAAGTTTTGAGTTTTAGATAGCTTTAGCACAGGCACGAGATCAATAGATATTAGTTTGAGACCCCCTTGTGAATCTTTTGTAGGAAGGAGAAGTGCAAGTTGTTGGCGACGCATGATGATTATAGTTTGATGGGGATGCTACCGAGGGAGAGGACTTCGGTGATGACAATAGTCCGTGATCCTGTTGCGCGCGTGTTGAGCACTTACGAGTTTTCAGTAGAGGTAGCAGCTAGGTTCTTGGTGCATCCCAATCTAACTTCTGCTGCAAGGATGGCTAGCCGCATTCGAAAGAAGAATGTGATCAGCACGCTGGACATATGGCCTTGGAAGTACCTAGTTCCATGGATGAGAGAAGACCTCTTTGCTCGGGTACATCTCTCCACCTTTCCTTTTGAACATACTTATATGATAATAGCACATTCAAGAAATGGTTAGGCGTTAACTAGGCAGATTAGGCAAGACCTATGTTAATAATTGTTGATGTGTTTTATATATATTTTACATTTATATAAGATACGGTAGTTTTTGAGTTTAATAATAACATTATTTTGATGAATTATCAAAAGTAGATATCCAAAACAAAAGATATCAGTACAAATTTATAGATTTATTATCGTTTAATTTAACAGATTTAGACTAATTAAGTTTGATTTTAATTAATTTTAACCAATTACTAGTGGTATAAATTGGATTTTAAGAAAATCTTTACTGTCTAGAGTAATTTTTAGAACCAGAAGCTTGTTACTCATGCTTGGCCTTTATTTATTTAGAGAGATGCAAGAAAAGTGAAGGGAGTAGTCATCATTGAAGACGATAACCCTTATGACATGGAGGAGATGCTTATGCCGCTGCACAAGTATCTAGAAACACCTACTGCTCATGACATAATCCACAATGGAGCTACATTTCAGGTTACTTGTTTCATGTTTCTGTGTTTTGATTTTCTAAAGTAATTGATTAGAGATCTCCAGAGCATTTTCATTTCATTTACAGATTGCAGGATTGACGAACAATTCCCATTTAGCAGAAGCACACAAGGTGCGGCATTGTGTGCAGAAGTACAGAAACCTCGGTGAGCATGTTCTTCAAGTCGCCAAGGTAGTTCTTCATCATAATGAAGCGTATCTTGGTACTGTTCTCTTAAGGTTAGCAGATTCTATACTCTTTCTGATCTTTGCAGAGAAGGTTGGACAGCATGTTGTATGTTGGACTGACAGAAGAGCACAGGGAATCTGCATCTCTTTTTGCTAATGTAGTGGGTTCTCAGGTGCTTTCCCAAGTGGTGAAGTCAAACCTAACTGCAAAAAACAAAACTACTAAATCAGGTTGGTGTAAGTTTCTCAATCTAACTACCCTTTTGTCTGATGAGAACCTAGCAACTAAGAGTCAGGGTTATGAATCATTCTGTAGCCACAGTTACAATTTGGTCAGAGTACCGCTCTTGAATATGTGCTTAAGGTGTTGGGTTTGATGGTTTCTTAATATAGAATTTGCTTTTAGAAGTCCATAACTCATTATATCACATCACTCATTCAACTGATCTTAAGAATGACAACTCTTTTGGATACTACAAACTTGAAGTTGCAATCATAAAAACTCTCAACCTTATTCTCTTGATCTCCAGAAGAAAGTGATACAGTTTCAGAATCAGGGTCAGGGTCAGATAAGAGTGAAATTCAAGTAAAGTTCTGCTCCTCAGTGTAATATACTTTTTGCTGGGATTGTAGCTTTCTTACTGGAGATGACTGACATTGCAGAATGGTACATCTGAAGTTGCATCGAATAAGAAAGAAGCTAAGAGTGGGAATGTAAGTAACTTGTCTTTTTAAGCCTTTATGATCAACAACATGTGAAGTGGTGTGTGTGATCCTTATGTCTGTTGAATACGCCTCAGATGACGGTAGAAACTCTAATGGAAGTCTATGAAGGTTGCATTACTCATCTCCGGAAGTCCCAAGGAACCAGACGAGTCAACTCCTTGAAGAGAATTTCGCCAGCAAATTTCACCAAAGGGGTAAAAAAAATGTTTTGACACATGATTCCATCAAACCAATGAAGAAGACCTGAATAATCAGTATTTCATTTTACAGACGCGTGCAAGAGTTCCTAGAGAGGTGATTCAGCAGATCAAATCGCTTAACAATCTAGATGTGGAGCTTTACAAGTATGCTAAAGAGATCTTTGTCAAAGAACATGAACTTGTTTCGAAAAAGATGGTTTCAACAGTAAGTCACATGTATTTTGGATGTAAGAGTTGCAATGAAACTTGCTCAAGGTTTCTTATACACAATATTGCTGTTGCGTGTGCAGTCTAAGAGAAGCATTGCTGATCTGCAGAACGTATTTGGAGAAATGGATGATGAGAAGCTATGGAAGTTCGTATCAGTGGCGTTGATACTTTTACCGCTCTTCCTCTTGTTTCTATTTGTAAACTTTAGAAGAAGAAGAACCTCTAAGGTTAAATTTAGCAATTAGAGAAGCTTCTGAGTTCGATTGTAATTTTCTCTTGTTTTCTTTTTCGGGGAAGGGAAAAGTTTTGGGATGAAAAGGTAAAAACTAAATACCCCGGAAGTCGAACCTATTTTTTTTTGGATCACGGTTCAATATGATTCGACAACGTCAAACCTGATTCAATAATATAGTTTTATACTTATTTTTAGTAACAAATTTAAAAATAATGTCACTAAACGTAATATATATAGTTAAAGGATAAATAAAAGGTTTTTAGTGATTAAGAGCTCGATTGGTAATGGCTGTAGCTTTAAACTTATTGGTGTAGAAAAAAATCTGTAGATTTTTTGCTATGCTTTTAGATTTTTTTACTGTAAAATTTTATAGAAAGCACTAAAAAATTGCTTTGGATATTTGGCTCTGCAGAGCACTTATACAGCAATAGGTTATTTCAAGAGCTGTAGTTTTAAAAAATAAATTACAGTTTGATTGCTCTAAGTTTGGTGCTGTAGAAATACATGGGGCTGTGGAGAGCACCCACAGCAACTACCAATCACACTCTAAAACTCTCAACTATTTTTGATTAAATAAGTCTTCAACTATATTTTTAATGTTTTAAATCTCTAACTTACAAATTGTTAATTTTTGTCACCCTCTGTCTATAATTCTGTAACAAAAGGTGACGTACATTAGCGACTCATAAGTTAAAGGTCTAAAACATTACAAAAATAGTTGATGATTTATTTTATGATTCAAAAATAGTTGAGGGTTTTAATCACTTGACACACATTTTAAAACAAATTGATTTAAGAAAAAAATTCTAATTATCAAATATATTTTTATTAACTAAGAACATTTAGCTTAGTCAATATGCATGTAAACGAACAGTGAGACTATATAGTATCTTAAGTAAAGAAAAAATATAATTGCAAAGACAATTAAAAGAAAAATATTTGTGGGATTATACGAATTTCAAGTAAGAAATATTTGATTAGCAATCGTTATGAAATAATACTAAAAAAAGATTGGGTTGTGAAAACTAATTAGGAAATATATTTTAGAAAATGAGTTAGATATTTTATGGTGATATCTAATTAAGTCAAATATAAAACCCGCCATTAAGTATTCAGCTTAGTGAGAAATCTTGAGAAAGCCTATGTAAGGAAGGACGCCTTGACGTGTTCAAAGGTCTAACTCGCTTTTATATTTATTGAAAAAGTTATACCAGATCAAAAGAAATAAGATCACAAAAAAATGTTTATGATTTTTATTTAAAATAGTTTTTAGTGATTAAAACTCTCGACTATTTTTGAATCGTAAAATAAAACCTCAACTATTTTTGTAATATTTTAAACCTTTAACTTATGAATCGTTAATATATGTCACATTTCGTTACAGAATTATAGACGGAGGGTAAAAAATGTTAACAATTTGTAAGTTAAGGGTTTAAAATATTAAAAATATAATTGAGGGTTTATTTTACGATTCAAAATAGTTGAGTGTTTTAATCACTAAAAATCCATAAATAAATTTTAAAACATAAAGTACAGTATTATAATATAAACTAATTTTATATATTTTCTAAACCTCTTACCAAAGAAGTGAGAACCTCCTATTCCAGGGTTCGTTAAGTGCAACCTTCATGCCAACTGGAGGAACACTTCACTTCATAGTGGTGTAGCCTTTATCGTGCGAGACCAAAGCGGGAACGTTCTTCATCATGCAAGAGATGCCATCACTTTTTCTCCAAATAGGATAACGGCTGAATTGTGTTGTCTTTTATGGGCGTTGAAAAGTTTGAAAGACTTAGGTTATCAAGATGTGGTATGTGGTTCTGATTTTCGGGATGTCACAGAGGCAGTTATGAAACCTCTAAACTGGCCTAGCTATATAGGTTCCTTATTCAGGAGATCAATGCTCTGTGGGTCTCGTTCCGATCTGTTGCTTTTGAAACAGAATCGGCCCTTTCCAACCGGACTGTACGTGAGATAGCAAAGAGTGTTCATCGTGATGGCAGGTTTCAGTCATATCTAGCTATAGGAGGACCAGCTTGCTTACAGCACTTGATCGCTAGAGAAACAGTTTAGATTAGCTCGTATATCTTTATAAGGTTGAGCTTTTTCTTAGTGTTTCTTTTCTTTTACCTCATTGAGGTTGTTTTCTTTGTACTACTTTTCCTCCTTTTTTTTGGTACCATCCAATAATGAAGTTAAAAATAAAAAACCTTTTACCAAAAAAAAAATTACATTTTCTAAAAAATAAATTAGCTTGATTGCCTCCGCTTGTAATTTGTCAGCTATTAATTGTACTAATGACATAATGCTCTGTTTCAGAACACCATGTAATACAGTTATGATAATATGGTATGACTTGACAGTAATCTTACTAACATCCATTTTGTTGTCGACATCGTCTATTAATATGGATGCTAAGAAACCATCAGTTTTCAAAGTTTCTTTATCCCTTGTATATGATTTCTTTGCTAGTATAAAAAAAATGAAAATTCAACAGAAAAAATGGAAGACCTAGAGGATTCTAAACCTCCAATTTTTTTACAGAAATCTTAATACTTGTTTTTGATGCTGTGAAATCTTTGATACTTAGAGCATTATAATCCAGACACGACGACTGCATGTTCTTTGAAAACAAATAATTAGTTGAAAACACCATTCACGAAAAACCTATTTTTTTCATGTGGAACAAGTGTGACAAAACAAAACTTGTTCTTTGAACCATCTCATCTCGCACTCGCACCACTGATAGATGCTCTAAGCCTCTAACATCTCTACGAGCTTTGCAGTGTGGTCACAATCTTAATTTGTTTGTTATATTCAAAAGAACTGAAATACATTTTCTCTGTGTTATTCTCCAGCTAACTCTCTTGTGGTCTCTGTTTCTTTTACATTCCTTTACAGGGTTCCAGCGTTTCGCTTGGTACTTCGCTCAACCAGGATGAAATTGTTGTTTCATTTAATTAGTTTTTTCACAGCTCTAATCTAATCAATGTTCTTGGGGCTTGATTAAACTTGAATTGTGGTCTGGACTATGTGTCTTTTTATCCTTTTTGGGACATTTAGCCAGCCAAATGGCTTTAACAAGCAGAATGGGTATAAGCTGCATATCGATTGTCAATGAAATTAAGAATTTATCTTAAAAAATAAAGAAAAAAATAGTGATTATATATGAAGATGCTAATTAAGTAAAACAAATTAGAATGAACACGTAACTAAAACTTATAGTCCAAGCATGAAACCCAGCTACAAGATCCATCATTGCTCCTCGGTTTTTGTCTTGACGGTTGATTCCAAAGGCTTGGAGCGTAAAATAACACAAATCTTGAAAAGCACCACATAAGAGATGATGCCCCAAAAACTTTTGGTCAGAAATCTTAACACAACATCAACCGGTTCGGTTTCGTGTTGAGCGCAACTGTAGTTACGTGTTATTGCGCCACAAAGGAATAAGAACACACATATGAGAGTTTTGTTATCTGACACAGCGACTCGGAATTCATTAATTTGCCAATCGTGGATACGTTTCTTGTAAGGGAAGGAAGAAATTATGAATACAAAGAAAGTCACCAAGTATGCGGGCACGATCACAACATCAACAGCATCCTCCTGCTTCTTTAATGTTTCAACGAAAGACACCATCATCGCTCGAGAGAACCTGTATGTATTTTTCAGACAATGAAAATATTTATGTTAGGAAGAAACAGAAGAAGAATAGAGAGGCTTCACAAATAGTTTACCTTTTGAAACAAAGCAGCTTCTGTCTTTTATATGCTTTCAAAACCCTTTATGATATTACTTATAAATACGTCTACCTAGTACCTATACGATTTTCCATATGTCAACTAAAATATCTCCCCCACAGAAGGAATATTACCAAATCAAGTATGTTAAGTATCTTAATAACTACAGTTTAAGACAAAGAATATTAATAACTCATGGAAAAAGGTAATTAGGTACACACCCAAAAACGAAAAAGGATAAATCAGTTTGCGGAATGGTATTAATATCTCGTGGAAAAAGGCCATATATAGGATAGGATATACTAATATAGATTTAGGATTTCAATTGAAGAATAAAAATCAATTATTTAGATGTTAATACATAATAAATCAACTTGATTTTGATCCGCGCTTGAGAAGCACATTATTTTTTTTGTTTAAAATGCAAATATTTGACCGTAAAACTAAATATTAAATGAATTTATAATTATTTATTAAACATCTTTAATATTTAAAAGCTTTTATATTATTATTTTTTTCAGTCCGGTATAATATTTTCATTAAGTTTTATATTCAATCCAAACTTGTGGCAGATACGATAAATCCAGTTATTCGTATATAGTAAGTTAAGATATGAGAAAACGAATATAGTTAAAATATGTTAAAATCAAGAATCTGTACTAATTCGCTGATTTTTTCTTATAGATTTTTGATACATCAATATATATAGCTTGCATAAGAATTATTAGACATGAGAATTTTATCTGGACCAAAAAATAAACCAAATAGACCCGAAAATATAGGGTGGTTCTNTAAATCCAGTTATTCGTATATAGTAAGTTAAGATATGAGAAAACGAATATAGTTAAAATATGTTAAAATCAAGAATTTGTACTAATTCACTGATTTTTTCTTATAGATTTTTGATACATCAATATATATAGCTTGCATAAGAATTATTAGGCATGAGAATTTTATCTGGACCAAAAAATAAACCAAATAGACCCGAAAATATAGGGTGGTTCTTGTTCAGAGAAGATAACCTATTAGATTTTTTCAATCCGGAAGTCTTTGTTTGAGTCTGACTCCTACCCCATACCCGATCATAAATATGTTGTGTTTATTAGATATATTTGGACATTTCAAATATGTTTCCGGTATTATGGATATTTTTCTAAAGTTTTTGGTTTATAGATTTTGATTTCAAGAAAATTTTCAAATTAAAATAAATTGGGTATTTGGATAAAATTTTGGATATTTTTCAGTTTACCAACTGAAAGTTCTTTTTTCTCAAGTCTTATCATCCATCTCTCTTTTTTTTGAACAAATCTTATCATCCATCTCTAATATCTAGTTTCTACAGTTCTACGTGTGTTGAAATTTTGAAACTCGAACTGATAATTCCTTCGGTAACTCTTACTTTTTGAACATTGTTATTTTCTATAGTCTATACTAGACAATAAAATAAACCTACGAAAACATACCATAGATCACAAATTAAAATTCATATAATTATATATTGCTTGTAGTGTTTTTGAAACAAAGCTTGGCTTTTTTTTTCTTAACTATTGTGGAAGTGTAAATCAAAGGTTAAATCAATATGTTCGTAGGAGTATTATAACTTTGCTAATCGATAATTTACTTAACTGCAAGGATAGCTTTAAATAGAAGAGAGATAACATGAAGCTTTGTGTTACTTAACTGTAACGAAAGCTAGAAATACAAGAGAGATAGCATGAAACTTTGTTCAAAGAAATTTTAAAACTGTATACATATTTAATACTAAGGCCTTGATTAGTAGAGCATTAGCATTACTAATATGCTATACAATATTCAATCAACATTTGTTACAAAAACATTTGGATTAGTAAATGCTAATGTTCTCTAAATGCTGTATAGGAAATGTTCTCATATGAAGCTTTTGACAGTGACCTCCTTGGTCTTGCCTAAGCACTTTCGTAGCCTTATTATCCGTATTATCAATGGCGGTTTGAAATAATTAACACTGCTGTATAGGATTTGCAGAATCAACATATATTTATTAGGTCAAAAGAAAAAGAATGAGTTTGCTTGGTCCCTAAACTGTGAAATCTAATAGCACGAAGCTATCATGATATAGGTTAATTACGTCCATCCTACATCAAAAACGCTGTCAACTCACAATACAATACTTGTGTAGATACATTACTCTTATTTTCCTTACTATTCTTAAAATAGAAACACAAAATGATCAGAATCATTAATCATATTTTCACAAATACATTGGGAGCATGTGAGCCCTGACCTATATCCTCCAACGCTGCATGCGCCACTGGCGTGTCTTGAATAACCTTTAACGTGTGCTGTCTGTTTTGCTAAAAATGTTATAAGTGGGTACTGGTCATTTCTTGGGTCTGTCTGTGCCTCTGTGGTGTATGTCTCATTTAGTATAGTTGCAAGTGGCCATAGTTGATCAGTTTTTTTTGGTGGAATATGTCTTGTCTATCTCGATCCTCCTCGAGTCTTAGCATCACTACTCATCATCACATGGTCCACGGATAAAGTTAATCCACGACTTGGGTCTTGAATTTTCATATTTTGATATAGATTCCGAGGAGCTGAGCGATATTGTTTTGCAATGGCTTATGAGATTACTAGGGCCGGCCCGCCTTACGGGCGGGATGTAAATTATAAAATAATTTCAATAGCTAAATTATATGAATAATAAACACTGATTGTTTTAATTTATTTATATTTTATTTTTGTTTTTGTGAGGCATGTATGATATTATGGAATATATTTTTAATAAGCATTGGTTGTTTTTATGTTTCATATTTTTACATTTGTCAGTGGGAGGTATGTATATTTTTCAAGTTTTGTTTTAATTTGATAAGTATTTGGTAGATACACGAAATTTGAAATTATGGAACTCTAAATACAAAAAATAACTATTTTATAAGCGAGTAATATTTTTTATGGTAAAAACAAAGCAACTTTTTTTTGCTTTTTGTTGTGTTTTCCCGGATGAAAATAATGTAATTTATTTTTCCCTGAAAAGGAAAGCAAATAATAATATAATTTTGCTATCTATAAGCATATAATACACAAACATTTGAACCCGTAAAAGCAGTAACATTTATTTCACAGTTGTTTATTTTAGTGGAGATAGCAGCTTTTTGGGGGTTTGAGTCTGGCCATGTTAGTTAGATGTAGTTAACGTGTGTTCACCGAAATTTGTTTTTTTTTATCATGTTATTCTGTAATTTTTGTGTTGGACTTGTATTGAATGAAAGCCTATATACCATGTCTCATCATACGTTTCCTTCTTAGTTTTTATATAGATTACAAAAATAAATGAAACAAAATAATCAAAGAGTATGTTAGCTTTATATTACAAATCCCAAAAAGACACAATAAACAACACAGAAAGTCTTTCTCAACGAATATAAACTTCTCCTTGTAACAAACTACAATCTCAGGCAA
>OVBX01006105.1:0-12211 GCA_900406325.1 Erucastrum elatum
ATCCAGGAAACAATGTGTTGCCTGCGGAATGGCCAGAATCTGAATCCGCCAGGCCAGGAGAAGCAGCTTTCCTGAGCAGAGAAGACGTCCTGCAGTCAAAAGCAAGAGCTTTCATGTTGGACCAATCTATACTGGTCCACCGAGTTGGAAACAAGTTTCATAGAATGATTTGCGCCTATGAATCAGTCCAGCATTAATTTCAAATTCTATTAAACATTGGTTCTTCAGATAACCAAAACGATTTTCTTAGTTAAATTAGATACTATTAGAATTCAGTATAATTAATTAAAATCATCTAAATTAAATATGTTTATTCAAGCAATAACTTTAGTGCAACAATATAAATTTGTCTAATTTTATTTTATATATCTATTTTTTTCGTAATTCAAAATAATTTTAATCAAACACACAAAACAAAACATCTTAGCGTCTCGCTTAGGTTTGATTAATTAGACTGATCGTTAATTCTCTATAAAATCATTAGTTACGGTCTTATCAATTTCTTTAACATCGACTAATGTAATACCAAAGACGTGGCATGGCGGGAGACATATTTTTGTACTCTCTTCTCATTCCGAGTTGATGTGTGACACTTGAACTACTCGTGTGTTGTCGCATTATTTCCCTGAAAAAGTGACTTAGGCCGCAGAAAGCAGGCTTTTCTAGTAGGGCTGTGGTCTATATGTGTGATAGTCATTTTGTTCACTTTATACCATATGTGATAGTTGCGTGAGAGATATAACTCCTGTGAAATTACATGAAGATTATGCAAATCTCAAGATTATGAAGTTGTTAACGAATATTCCAATTAAGTGTTAAACAAAGTATCCCAATAAAAAAAGATAATATATTTTAAAAAGAACAAACTTAAAATAATCAAATACGACTAGAACACGTTATTGGCCGTCTCTTTTACACGCCAAGCGAAACTTGTCGAGAGAAAACTGGATGGTGAGTTGTGACGCACACAAACAATGACTTGAATAATAATACCAAACAAACATAACATCGTGATAAGAGAGAAGAACGCGTTGCCCTAAATTACCAAACCACCCTTCATTTCTAAACGAATCTACATACACATGCCACTCGACACAACTTGTCTTGATGATCACATCAGAAGCAAAGACAACAACAACAGCAATAACCATTCACTAAAAAAATAATAATTAAAAATAAATTGAGGTTCAGATTTTAATCATCAAGCAGAGAGATTCTCTCTCTCGTCCTTCGTTTTTTTAAATACCGACGTCCTCTCCGTTCTCCGATCTTGATCGGACCTTTGTTGAACCACCACCACGACGATTGAAGAAGATTCCTTCGTCCGATCTGAACAACATCAACTCAATTTAACCATCTTCGCCGCCTTGACGACAGGATTCTCTCTAGCGATCGCCTCGCGACCGGCGGTTTTGTAGTCGTAGCTGCAGTCGTGGCGATCGGAGTAACGGTGCTCGGCGCAGAAAAGGTCGCCGCACCGGCATCTGAACCCGGTCAGACCGACCTTCTTCCGACAACCGGAGCATCGGTTAATCGTCTGCTGATGGTGATCTCTCTTGACCGGATCGATCTCCCTGGGACGGATCACGACTTTGGCCGGCGTTGACCGGAGGCCGACGGATCTGGCTGATCTTTTTAAGATCGGATTGGAATCTACACCGGCGGCGACGGAGGCGTTGAAGCAGTTCTGGCACATGTTGTTGGTCGTTGGACTCGCGGTGACGCCGCAGTTGTTGGAGCAGAGCGTCGTGGTCGTCGTTAAGGTTTCGAGGACCTTGAACTCCGTCTCTTCCTTCTCCGTCCTCTGCGCCATCTTTATTGATTTTTTTTTTCTCTTCCGGCGAGTTTACGAATGGTATTGAGAGAGGAGAGAGAGGAAGGAAATGAATGGGAAATATGGGCCTCATAGAGACGCGATTCCTACTCTTATCATCCACCACCACCACCCTCGCTTTCCGTCTTTATGTGTAGATTACGTAAATACCCTCACTGCTTTCGCGGAATTACATTTGATTTAAATATTTGTATTTCAGTGATTCTAGAACGCCCTTGTTGTAGTGACAACGATACAGCGACGCAATATGTGTTCTCTATCATTTCCCTCTTTTTCTGTTTTTCTTAAGAGTATAAATTACTTATTGTGATTTTTATAATTGAGATATGGATATGGGCCAAGTTGTTTGATTTAATTTTGTAAAAATCTTGGGCCAAGTTGTTTACAATTTACACAGATCATGTTTCCTCTCTTTATTTAGAACAGGATACAATGTGGATATATAAAAGAGCCTATATAAAACACAAAAGCAAAACAATAGAAGTTCTCAATTTCACTGGAGATGAATAAAAAATACTCTTAGAAGTGATAACTAAATATTGGAAACAAAGTAGGTTATGTATGTGCATAGCATATCTGTTGTTAAGGACAAGTTACATTTTTATGTTAGAAAGTAGTATGAAACTATTCGAATATAAATACAAGAGATTATGCGATCACTGGAAAACTGAAAGTCTAAGATTCTACGTACAACAATGCCAATTTGCAGATATTGAGTTTATCTGTGGTTTTTTTATCATTAAAGGGATGTTCAATGTTTGTTTTGGGTAGGAGGAATATCAAAAATTTGATACATTTGGGTGTTCAAAAGCATCTATCTTTAGATGAAAGTGTGACGCTTTGAGGGAATGGTTATCAGCAACTATATTACGAATGTTAATTAGTCCTATGTTGGAGACGATCTTCTGTGAAGGGATAGAACATTCGAATAGAGGAGATGTTAGTGTGGAAGGTGAGATGTAAATTGGTACAAAGATTCTCGTAACCATGTAGCTGGAGAATTTTCAATGTCTGTTATTCAAGCTAACAATCTACTTGTAGATCATAGTAAGCTTGAGTCTGGACCCGTTACCGTGTTTGATTCGGTGCATATGATGGTCATGGAGTTGAGGCTGTTGCATACAGATGATCCTCAGATTGTGGTTTTGAAGTACAGAGTATGGCATCAGTTGTTTCGTAGATCCTATACTACCGGGTGCATCATCTACCACCTTTGCTTTTTACAATGTATCAGCATGAACCTAAACTAATAGGTCAATGATACGATAGAGACAGATACTGTGGTTACTTCGTCTTTTATGCCAAAGACAAAATAGCATTGCTTTTTAAGGCCTGTGGATTCAAAAGATCTTGTCATCCATAAATTAAATAACTCTTGGAGTATAATTGAAAACTGTCTCAGTTAAAAAAAAAAATTCCGAGCAACATTTCGAAAGTTTAAACAATAATAATATAAAAGAGTAAAAGACATTTAGAAAATAACAAAAAGAAAAGATCACACAAAATCTAAATGAAAATGAAAACTAAGAAAAAGCTTATGATCTATCTTTACATACTTACATTCCACTGAATTCGAGTCCAGATAGTGATTCGCGGGAGACACTGCATACACTTTATGTACTAGGATTTTTCAAAAACACTTATATGAAAACATGTTAAAGTTATGTGTATTTCAAGTTAGACTCGACTACCTTGTATTATATGAAATGATAAAAGAAAAAAAAAAGTTATGTGTAAAAACTTTACAAATGGTTTAGTGCCGTGTGTCGATCAGAATTATTTTGGAACTGAGCAATGATATAAAAATGAATATACCCATACATATAAAATAAGAAGAAGACAACTCCATGAGAATGGATCTTGACCCTTGCCATGTGATGGGCGTTGAATCATGTCCTAACCAATACAACGCAAATTACGAGATATGCTGATCTAGGTCATAAATGCTGGAAAGCTCTGATAATTATGATTATAAACATTACTACTTGCTAGTATTCTGTCATCAATGTTATATGTGATATCGTAAACTACAAGTAAATTACTAACATCAAAGCTAATTCGATCAAATGCAACAAAGATTGATAATATTATGGAGTATAAAAAAACCAATCAAGAAAAGATAAGATATTGGACAGAGGATGAGATGCTTACTCGATTAAATGCTTCTTCTGGAGGACCCCATGAGTCACATGTAAAAGTATTTATGGAGGACCAACCATATTTTTGGTTTATTAATTGTTGTCTGTAATTATTGGTAAATTATCATTCGTAACTAGTCATACAATGCTTTATTGATGTGAAGTTTTGGAGTCGTAGTCATCGGGCAATCATGTTGATTGCTAATATGACAAATGACCTTGTGAGATATAAATGAAGATGTTTTACATGGAAACTCAATGCATGTTCTTTAGTTGTAGTAGTTACTTGTATTATACACGGCCATTTCGTACGTAAGAATATCAAGATCTCTGGGTGGTTGTAATGTTAAACATATAACTAAATAAACTAAATGAATTTATTTTCGTTTCATATTCTAAAATTTTAATTTTAATAATATCAACTTATATAATATAGAACTGATAGAATTACAAATCAATACGAACCTATTTTCACGAGATCAATGTTGGGAGTATTAAAGAAAGTAAAAACTGACACACACACATGATCCTCCTCTTTGTGGTTAACACAATAAATGAATAGCATAAAACTACATTCGTAAGGATAACATATAGAAATGTTCAAAAGAAAAAAAGAAAGATAACATATAGAACGATAATAGTAACTAGTACCATGCACATGCCCATGATACCCATGCACATGCAATGTCTTTCTTTTCTCGACTCAGCGCTTCTATATAATCCACACCGCTCTCTTCACTACTAAACATTTATTTCAAAAATGACAAAGCTGTTGCCATCGCCGTTTAGCTCATTACTCGCCGTCGTTTTCATCTCCTTCATCTCCATCTCCCACTGTTGCTCCCCTAAAGATCAAACGGCTCTCAATGCTTTCAAGTCGTCACTGAGCGAACCAAACCTCGGAATCTTCAACACCTGGTCCGAAAACACTGACTGCTGCAAGTCGTGGTACGGTATCAGCTGCGATCCGGACTCGGGTCGGGTCACGGATATTTCTCTCCGTGGCGAATCCGAAGACGCGATTTTCCAAAAGGCTGGCCGGTCTGGTTACATGACCGGTTCGATAGACCCGGCGGTTTGCGATTTGACCGCGCTTAGTTCATTCGTTCTCGCCGACTGGAAAGGTATCTCCGGCGAGATTCCGCCGTGCATAACCTCCTTAGCTTCTCTCCGTGTCATCGACCTCGCCGGAAACAGGATCACCGGAGAGATTCCGGCGGAAATCGGCAAACTCGCCAGGCTCGCTGTTCTGAACCTCGCGGAGAACCGGATGTCCGGCGAGATGCCTCCGTCGCTGACGTCACTCACCGAGCTGAAGCATCTCGAGCTGACGGAGAACGGAATCTCCGGCGAGATTCCGGCGGATTTCGGATCGTTGAAGATGCTGAGCAGGGCGTTGATGGGACGTAACGAGCTAACCGGGTCGATTCCCGGGTCGATCTCGGGTATGAAACGGTTAGCGGATCTGGATCTATCCAGGAACCATATCGAGGGTCCGATACCTGAGTGGATGGGTAAGATGAAGGTACTCTCTGTTTTGAATCTCGATTCCAACTCGTTAACCGGTCCAATTCCCGGTTCGATTCTCAGCAGTTCCGGTTTTGGAGTTTTGAATTTGAGCCGGAACGCGTTGGAAGGAACCATACCGGATGTTTTCGGTTCCGCAACCTATTTCATGTCGCTTGATTTGTCACACAATAATCTATCGGGTCGGATCCCTGATTCGCTATCGTCCGCTAAGTTTGTGGGTCATCTAGATATCAGCCATAACAGGCTTTGCGGGCCTATTCCAATGGGCTCCCCTTTTGATCACCTTGAAGCGTCGTCGTTCAGCGACAACGAGTGTCTGTGTGGTGGCCCTTTGATGAAGACATGTTAAGTGATAATAAATAAGGAAGTCTCGTGTCGTGTCGCTCTTGTTCGTCGTATCGAGTTTGTTTATATTCTTCGCTTGCTTTTCTTCTTCTTCAAATTATAAGCCCAATACAGCCAATCTGCTCTGCTAGCAACGAATGGCTGGCTACACCGATCCAAATATGTTCCTGGTGTATGCATATGGTAGGGCCTTTATAATGTATAAGCAATGTTATAGATCTTAAATGTTTTAGAAATATCAAATATGTCTTTTGAAAAATATTACAGCATTGGCATGATGAGGCTATCAGAAGTTACGTTGTTATATTTTAATCACGAAAAACAGCTAATAGTAGCATTGAAAACTATTGATGTCTATGCTTCACTGTCTGCCCCACTGTCGTTAGAGATTTACCTAGTCTCTTAGAGACACTCCCGCATCTTCCCTCTCCAGGAGAGGTGAATCATCTCCGGTGTTCAAGCTGGTATTGAACTCCTCCAAACCCCCTTCACTAGGGTATTTCAATGTCGTTTCAGACTATTTGAATCTTTTCCGAGTTGTGGTTTCTAGGTTTCAAGTGAAGATCTTTTACGGGTCTCTTTACTTTGGGCAAGCATCTCCTATTAACACTTCTGTCCCTTGTTTTATTGTACTGTTTATTGTTGTTCATTTTATCGTCGAGCACACCTCCGATTGTAATCATTGAAACATTTTAGATTTGAATTAATGAATCTGTGTTACAAAAAAAAGCATTGAAAAGGAGTTTACAATCAATCAACAACAAATAACTTTTTCATTATGAATGACACTAAACACAGTTGTTATTAGCTGTCTTTCTTTTCTTATTGAAATTGATGAAGACAGCCATGATACATGAAATAATTGAACTTCTTAAAACATTAAAAATTCTATGTTTCGTAGTCACAAGCTTCTCCATGCATTTAAACTACGAAAAAAGAAGTAAAAAACAAAATCGAAAGGAATGAAACCAACTTCAGAGTTTTTATGAACACTTAAACTTTCAATCTCCATCAGCTATCTCCTCTCCTTTCCCCATATTCTCCTTATGCCATTTACAGAATCCTTCAACCAACGCATCTTTCATCCAAGCGTACCTGCACTTCTCTACAGCTTCTTCAATTGTCAGCCATGTCCTTGTTCTAGTCTTCTGTTCCGGCCACGTGTCTAGCTCTTCCTTCACATACAAGGCGTACATTGCAGCTTTACATAAACCTTCTGGACTAAACTCATCTTGGTGTGTTTTGCTTTTAAACTTATAATCTCCCAAGAAGTCCTGCAAAACATTCTACACATTAAATACCAGGCTCTGCTAATAGTAACAAAGGGCTCAAAAGTGTATTTACCATTAAAATCCCACGGACTCCTGCTTCTTCCACTGCTTCCCTTACTGCAGCCTCCCTGACTGTCTCATCATTCTCCCACCCTCCCTACATGAACCAATCTATGGTTACTTCAATTCAAAAGGAAAATAAAGCAAGAAGGAAGGGTTTTGCTTTATACCTTGGGAAACAAAAGTCCAGGTCCACTAGATGAGCTGATCATCAATACTTGAACCACTTTCCCATTTTCAGAATTTAGATACCTAAACGGAATACACCTACAAGCGTGTGACACTGAACTTGTTAAGCAAGTTAATGCAACTAAGACCAGATACAAGACCAAAACAAAGGGTAACGCATGTCAACACTACAAGTCTACAACAATCTGATTGATAAAAATCAATGAATGAATCATCTCAAATAGAGATTTCAGACCAGGATACAGACCAAAGCATGAACTCCATAGAGACAAAACATGACAAAGGCTAACATATCTATCCTTCCTGTATTATCTATCTGCTTGTTAGAATCAATGCATGAAAGCATGAACTCCAAAGAGACACAAAACAACAAAATGTAAGAAAAGGAACCAAGGGTGGATTTTAAAAGCACAGTACCCGGCTACGAGGCGCGCGCCATCAGCGTACCGTTGCTGAAGCCGACCCGTACGCGCGACCAAATCACACATCACCAACCACCGAAATAAACCAATAAAAAAAAAATAGCTAGAGAAATTTCGAGTTATTGGCCATTGAGAGAATAATCTTTCACGACTCTTCTACCTCCACCATTGCTGTCTCCTAAGATTCCAACGGTCCAGAAGAGATCTCTCCATTTGATCTGAATCTGACGGCTGGGGTGAGTTCTAGGGTTTCGAATAGTCTCTCCCCGCTAATAGACTTGTATATCAAAGACTGAGCACAGATTTGTATTTTTATTTTTCCTTGGTCAACAATGGCAGATTTGGTTACGAAACAGCACAGAAAATAATGAATGTAATGACTTTTCTTTAATCGGGTCACTGTGTGGGGGAGGGAAGAAGCAAACCGAGAGCGCGAAGAACGGATCGGCACCGTCATCTAGCTTAGTCACGTGTGTTATTGGGCCCATGCCTCTATTTCGAAATGGGCCCACTGATAGGATACTGGATAAATATGTAATCAAAAGCATATGTGATACTGAATCTATTTCAAGTAAATTCTTTTGTTGTTTTTGGTTGCCCATTCATCTAACAGATACTAAAGAAACTAACCGTGTTTATGATTTGTCTGTACAAAAAGCCTGAACCTTCAACGTCAAGCTATAGAAGCGATCGCAAAACAAACACACCAAACCAAATGTCAAAGTCTATAGTTTGATGCGTTCCATCCAACAAACGTAGTGCTGCTGCAGATTCCGCAATTTTTATAACTATGCTTTCAAACCTGGCCCATTTTTTAATTATTACAACTATAACCCAGATATCACATAATTAAAATGGGTCATGCTAATCTCGTGAAAAGTAAGTAACCACGCTGTGGAAAAAGTAATGGGCCAGGCTTATCTCGTGAAAAGTAAATAAAGAACCCCTCAGACATCATTCGAGTCCCTGAGTTGAGATCCAGTACTTTGCTTCGGGTATAATTCGCTTCGCTTCTGGTTCCTGGAGATCTGATCCTTTCCCATCGATTCCGTCCTTGCAAAACGGTAAATCTCGCTCAAATTTTACTATCTACGCGTCCTTTCTTCAGGGATCTGATTCCAACACCTTTGTCTGGTTTGTTATCTGCTCAGTCTGAGTTTGTTGTTTGTTGATGTGTTCTAGCGGCAAAAAAAGTGTTTTATCTCTGTGAGGTGGTCCTTTGACTCTGACTCTGTCGGATGAACTGCCAATTTATCGTGTCGGATTGTGTCACGTTTTGGAGTTTTAGATGCTTTGAGTCTCGAATTCTTCTCCAATGTGATCCCATTCGTTATTAGACCCTGAATTTAAAGGTCGTGTGGGTTCGATACCCCGGTTTGGATCATCTACTTTGCTTGTTTTTTTTTATGTGTGTAATACCAGTAATTTTAGCAATGATCAAATGGATTTATTTGTTTGTATTTATGGAACAATGTTGCTTGTGTTTGGTGTGCAGATGATCGATGACCGAGACTTGGGGTTTATAGTCAACTTCCTTGGCATCTTCATCTTCGCATTGGTAATTGCTTATCACTACGTAGCTGCCGATCCCAAGTTCGAAGCCACTTGACTTGAGTGATGTATTTTTAGATGATTTAAGTCTCTTTTTACTTTATAATAACAATCTTTGCTAGGGTGAATATGTTATCAAGATGCTTGTAACCCGTTGTTCACAACTTCATTTCTTCGCTTATATCTAGCAGAGCTAAAAGATGGTTTAGATTGGTTCACGTTCACATGAAGTAGCAATAGCATGCAAAAAAAGATTTTTTTGCACAACCGACCTAGCCATATGGTTCTGATGCTACTTGAGGTGACGAAAAAGCCAAGAAACAAGTTAATTGCTCTAATCACGACTAACATATGTCGAGCCAAATGAGCTTCTAATTAAAGTCAATAAGCTAATCTTATATCGTTACGACAGCCTTAGAACATGTTATCATCCAGTGAGCAATATACGTAACAAAATCTGACTTAAATGAAACGGTTGTTCAAAAAAATTTCTCAATATACTTCTTGTTCTTCTTTGTACTGAAACTCATTTTGATTATAACAAAATCCGTGTTTAAAAAAGTCTGATTTTTGTAATGATATATATATATATATATCTTATGCAATTGATAAATTGTTCTATTTTAGGCCTCATATATTAAAAAGAAGTTTATTTACAATTTTAATGCCAATAGTACTTGTATGAACATATCCTCATCATAATTCTAAAGTGAAGAGTTTTAACTATATTTTGTGGTAATCATGGATTTATTTTCTAAAAATGATTTAATGGTGTGCTTGGAAATTTTGTGATATTTTAAAATTATTTTTTTCGACAAAAAAAATATTATGTGCAAGTACAAAATTACTGTGCGTAAACGGTCAAAATGTAAAAAAAGGAAGTAAATCTCTTTTGATTGGGGGTGACCTGGTTGGTTAATTACCTTTTAAAACGGTAGTTACACACATATTGAAAAAGAGACCTCTGGAAGGAGCTAGAATCAATAACAACAAAAAAGGAAAGAGGCAAAGAAACAAGATCCGACGGCTAAAGTCTCGCCATCTGAACATTCTCGAACCTCTCTTTTACCGACCCTTCACTCATATTTAAACACCTCTCCCCTTCCCCTAACTCTCAAATCACAGAAAAAAACGAAAAGAAGAAAATAAAAAAAGCTCCAACACACATTCACACAATCTCGAGTTTTAATGGCGGGTAAAGGCGAAGGTCCAGCAATCGGTATCGATCTTGGTACCACCTACTCATGCGTCGGCGTGTGGCAGCACGACCGAGTCGAAATCATCGCTAACGACCAGGGAAACCGCACAACACCTTCCTACGTTGCTTTCACGGACAGCGAGCGTCTCATCGGAGATGCTGCTAAGAATCAGGTGGCCATGAACCCTACCAACACCGTCTTCGGTATGTTTTCAATCTCTCTTCTCTAGTTGTCGAATTATAGTGTTCTGATAATCGTTATAACCGCTTACTTTACGTCTAACCGTCTATTAAGGCGCCAAATCGATCACGGATAAAACAATTATTTAATTAATTATAATTACGGGTTTGTTTTATGTTAATTTAAAAAGTTAAGACTTAGCGAATTTCTTCTCTATTATAGTTAATAAGTCTAGCAGATTTTCAATTATGGTGTAGCGATTTCTTAATTGGCTAGAATTTTCTTATTTAATCAATTAAGCACGTTCTTAACTCTGTCTAAATATTCTATCTACTACAGTTTTGTGATTTTTTTGGAACATTATATTAAAATCTGATATTATTAACCTGAAACGATTGTTGTTTGCAGATGCTAAACGTCTCATTGGCAGACGATTCAGCGACCCCTCGGTCCAAGCAGACATGAGGCACTGGCCATTCAAAGTCATCTCCGGACCAGCAGAGAAGCCAATGATCAGCGTCAACTACAAGGGAGAAGAGAAACAGTTCTCAGCAGAAGAGATCTCCTCCATGGTCCTCACAAAGATGCGGGAGATAGCAGAAGCTTACCTCGGCACCACCATCAAGAACGCAGTCGTCACGGTCCCTGCCTACTTCAACGACTCTCAACGCCAAGCCACGAAAGACGCCGGAGTCATCTCTGGTCTCAACGTCATGCGCATCATCAACGAGCCTACGGCAGCTGCGATAGCTTACGGTCTTGATAAGAAGGCGTCTAGTGTTGGTGAGAAGAACGTGCTTATATTTGACTTGGGAGGTGGGACTTTTGATGTCTCTCTCCTCACTATCGAAGAAGGGATCTTTGAAGTGAAGTCCACGGCTGGTGATACGCATCTCGGTGGTGAGGATTTTGATAACAGGATGGTGAATCACTTTGTTCAAGAGTTTAAGAGGAAGCATAAGAAGGATATCACTGGTAACCCTAGAGCTTTGAGGAGACTGAGGACTGCTTGCGAGAGAGCCAAGAGGACTCTCTCTTCCACTGCTCAGACTACGATAGAGATTGATTCTCTTTACGAAGGGATTGACTTCTACACTACTATTACTCGTGCGAGGTTTGAGGAGCTTAACATGGATCTCTTCAGGAAGTGTATGGAGCCTGTGGAGAAGTGTTTGAGAGACGCTAAGATGGATAAGAGCAATGTTCATGACGTTGTGCTCGTTGGTGGGTCCACTAGGATCCCTAAGGTCCAGCAGCTTCTGCAAGACTTCTTCAACGGGAAGGAGCTTTGCAAGAGCATTAACCCTGATGAGGCTGTTGCGTACGGAGCTGCTGTTCAGGCTGCGATCTTGAGCGGTGAAGGGAATGAGAAGGTTCAGGATCTGTTGCTTCTTGATGTTACTCCTTTGTCGTTGGGTTTGGAGACTGCTGGTGGTGTGATGACGGTTTTGATCCCGAGGAACACTACGATTCCGACCAAGAAGGAACAGAT
>OVBX01006107.1:887-12210 GCA_900406325.1 Erucastrum elatum
TCAAGTTGTCTAGATAATCGAGCGTCTCCAGACCCTCAACCCGTACTTCACTGAGAATTCAATACACATCAATAGTTACTAGTTACTACTACTACTCAAAGAGAGGAAGAAGGAGGCAATATTTAAGTAGAGGAAAATCAGATGGGAAGAAGAAATTTGAAAGGCAGACCTTATGTCAGATACATGTAAGTAGTTTCGAAGGGCAAACATGAAAGAGAATGGCTTTGAGTCAATGTTCCTGACACGAGGGATCAAAGTAAGTTTCCCCAGACTGATAGAGATGCGTACACGGAGTTCAAAGCTGCAGACAAAACCGTAAAAGAACATGAGCAAGTACGAAACTGATGTGAGTGAAAATTAAAGATCTGCATCTCCCACGTACCTGTGAGGCCAGATCTTGAGGTCATCTTCGGTGGACTTCAAGATCAGATCAACAGATGATTGTTTGTTAGCAGGAGGAGGGAGAGGAGAAGGGTCGTCATCAAGAGACCAAAATCTGTTGCGGGCAAACCCATGTCGCTCAAGTCCACCAAAGTTTCCAAACTGCAACGATGAGCAACAGTATATAATCATGATGGTTGGTGGGACGAAAAAGAATTGTTAAAAGCGAGGGGAGAGATGGAAAACCTGAGGAAAGCAAACAGGTATTCCTCCTCTGATGGTCTTGGGAGGCAAATACTGAGCCTAAATGAGATGCATCACAATAATAAAAAAAATGCTAATTAAAGAAGCATCCTGCATCAATTCTTAGTGGGAAGTAATAAGATGTAGTAATACAGTCAGGATTGTAATGTAATGCGAGAGGATACATAACCAGACCAAAAGGAACACAGCAATGGATTGAGTTAAGTGATTGAAGCCAGCAAAGCACGAAACAAAAGTAGTAAAAGATGAAATGGTGAAAGCGCAGGCAAATACCTTAGTGCTCATAAAAAGCAGCTCCTCCCTCCTTTCATTTTTCCAAGAGATGACTTGTCCTCCAAACAGCAGCACCTGTTAAAGAAAAAAAAGAAGATGGAAGTTAAAATGATTGAATCTAGCAAGATGATATGATTGAAAAGAAACAGCAAAACTGAGAAAGAAGCAAACGAACCAGAGCAGTAGATCCGCGAGGCTCATTCAAAAGAATCCGAGACGATCCATCAACATCGTTGCCGAAATTCAAAGGCATCTTTTATTCCCCTTTTTTCTCCACTCACTCTCTCTTCGTTTAACTACACAAACCAACCAAATCTTTCTAACTACTTTCTTTCTTTTATAGAAACATCAAACCGTTTACCCTATAACGAACGACGAGACGAGCATAAATAAGAATATACCCCACACAACTTCTCAATAATCAAAACCGGAATCAATTCCGCAAAAAGGGCAAATCCACCAGAATATTATTTGAAAAATAAAATTATAATATTGGAGACACGGAAGAGAATCAACCTTCTTGAACGAGATCCAGAAAGAGAGATGGACGACGCACTGGAAAATGATGACCTTTCTTCTGCTCTGATTCGACGAAGGAGGAGGATCACGAAGAAGACGAAGACGAAGACGAACGAGGAGATCCTTCTCTACCTTCCTTCCTTCCGCGTATTTGTAGTCGATAGAGAGAGAGAGAGAGCTATTCCACTTCTCAACAATATTGCCACGTGTTCTTTCTCACTTCTTTCCTTCCTTTTTTAATATACTCACTCCCTCCTACTTTATTTAAATTTTTTACTATTTATTATGCTTATCCTTGTTCGTATTCTAACAACACAAATAAATTAAACAGCTGACCAATCAAAGCGCTACAAATAACATAATTGACATGAGAGTAAGTGGACCTGCTGATTAGATCTACTGATTCGGGCTAGGCCCATTATGATATATCTATTGCCGCTCTGCTTCTTCTTCGTCTCAAACTTTCTGCCACTTCGCAAATTCAATTGCTCAATCAAGCAAGCAATTCCCTCGAAGCGAGAAGATCGATGGAAATTTTATAGTAATCTAGCATATTATCGATTTCATGGGAAATTATATTCTCCCTCATTGATAGTTCTCTCCTTTCGTGTATGCACGTCACTTGTTCGACGAAATGACCAACAGGAGCTTATATCAGTGGAATACTCTTCTTAAAAGCTTATCCCGAGATAAAAAGTGGCAACAAGTGTTGTGTCAGTTTATCCAAATGTATCGCTGTGAAGAAAAGCCCGATAACTTCACCATCCCAATTGCTCTCAAGGCCTGCGTTGAGTTGCGGCAAGTTAAGTATGGAGAAATCATTCATGGCTTCCTCAGCAAGCATGCTTCGCTTGCGTCTGACCTTTTCGTTGGCTCTGCTCTGATAGACATGTATGCCAAATGTGGGAGGATGACCCAAGCTTTCAGAGTGTTTGATGGGTTGGAGAAGCCTGATATAGTCACGTGGTCTTCTATGGTTTCTGGGTTTGAGAGGAATGGTTTTCCCTTTGAGGCCGTTGAGTTTTTCAGGAGAATGGCTACGTCTTCCCATGTTTTTCCTGATCGGGTAACTTTAATCACTCTTGTTTCTGCATGTACAAAACTATCTGATTCAAAACTTGGGAGGTGTGTGCATGGTTTTGTGATGCGGAGAGGATTTCAAAATGACTTGTCTTTGGTTAATTCGCTACTGAATTGTTATGCCAAGTCGAGAGCTTTCAAAGAGGCGGTTCATTTGTTCAAGGTTATGGCAGAGAAAGATGTTATATCTTGGAGCACTCTAATTGCTTGCTACGTTCAAAATGGAGCTGCTGTTGAAGCACTGCGTGTCTTCAATGAAATGATGGTTAGCGGAATAGAACCTAATGCAGCTACTATGCTCAGTGTGTTTCAAGCTTGTGCAGCTTCTCATGATTTAGAGCAAGGTAGGAAGAGCCATGAGTTAGCCATTAGGAAAGGCATCGAGACAGAAGTGAAAGTCTCCACTGCTCTTGTTGATATGTATATGAAGTGTTTCTCCCCGGAGGAAGCTTATACTGTTTTCTCCAGGATTTCGAAGAAAGATGTGGTCTCTTGGGTTGCTTTGATTAGCGGCTTTACATTAAATGGAATGGCTCACAGATCAGTTGAGGAATTTTCCAAGATGCTGCTTGGAAATAATACGAGGCCTGATGCTATTCTTATGGTGAAGGTACTCAAGTCATGTTCGGATTTGGGCTTTCTCGAACAAGCTGAATGCTTTCATAGTTATGTGATCAAATTCGGATTTGACAGTAACCCCTTCATCGGAGCCTCTCTTGTCGAGCTTTATTCGAGATGTGGGAGTCTAGTCAGTGCTTCTAGAGTGTTCAATGAGATAACTTTAAAGGACACCGTGGTTTGGACCTCTTTGATCACCGGTTATGGAATCCATGGGAAGGGCACTAAAGCGCTGGAGACGTTAAATCAAATGGTCCAGAGCTCAGAAGTTGAGCCTAATGAAGTGACATTTCTCTCAGTCTTATCTGCTTGTAGTCACTCGGGTTTGATTCACGAGGGATTGAGGATTTTTGAGTTGATGGTGAGACAGTACAAACTTGTTCCTAACTTAGAACACTATGCTGTATTGGTTGATCTTCTTGGTCGTGTAGGAGAACTAGACACTGCCATCGAAATCACAAAGCGGATGCCTTTTTCACCAACACCTCAAATCTTGGGTACTCTCTTAGGCGCCTGTAGGATTCATCAGAATGATGAGATGGCAGAAACTGTTGCAAAGAAGCTGTTTGAACTGGAATCTAATCATGTTGGTTATTACATGTTGATGTCGAATATGTATGGGGTTAAGGGAGAATGGGAGAATGTGGAAAAGTTGAGAAATGCAGTGAGGAACAAAGGAATCAAAAAAGGATTGGCAGAGAGTTTGATTGAGATAAAAAGAAAGGTTCATAGATTTGTGGCTGATGATAATATGCATCCTGAGAATCAGCCGGTTTATGGATTGCTAAAAGAGCTGGATTTGCATATTAAACAGGACTTTGAAGATTCTGCATATTTCGAAACTGAGGGAGGCAGCTTGTTGTGATTCAGGGTATGCAGAAGCTCTCGTTCTGCATGGATCATGGAGTCAATCACAAGCTATGTACTATGGTAAAAGTAAACCAGTTCCTGGTCAGTCTCCTGTATAGTTTTTTCACTATCACTTGGGGTTTTTTGATTTTGAACCGATTAGCAGAGGAATCCCTTTAGTTGGAGCAGTACGCATTCTTAATTTTCCGTCTCAGCCCGTTCATTGGTATCATCGGATTTCACAATATTCCTCTCTTCCAAAGTTTCAAAAGACGAAATGAAACTTGTAACTCATGCAAGGTTCTCAGATGCCACGTCTCTCCCTTACGTGTCACGTTCTCGCAGCATGTCGCCCATCTATATTACAACAAACCCGATCCCATTACTCAAACCTTAAAAGGTAGAAGAAGCAACTGATTCAGCAACTCTTCTTGGTTTCAGTTTCTTGCAAAAGTTATCTCACAAAGCTTTAGCATTAATGGCGGACGTTCGCACACATCGACACCAGGTTCAAGTGCACCCTCTACGCCAGCACGAAGGAGGCATCAAAGTGGTTTATCCCCAGAGTGGGCCTTCTTCCACTAAGGTCCCTTTTTAATTACACCATCCTAGCATATACTATGCAACAAGCATGCATATCATATGTATACGCTTTACTCGTGCATGCAGGTTCTAGCCGTGGTTGCCGGTGTACCGGTTGGAGGGACGCTGCTAACTCTGGCCGGTTTAACTTTAGCCGGTTCGGTTATAGGACTAATGCTGGCATTCCCGCTGTTCCTCATATTCAGTCCGGTTATTGTACCAGCAGCCTTTGTGATCGGTTTAGCTATGACAGGATTCATGGCGTCAGGTGCAATAGGGCTCACAGGACTATCGTCAATGTCGTGGGTACTGAACCACATCCGAAGAGTAAGGGAACGTATGCCGGAGGAGCTGGAGGAAGCAAAGCAGCGTTTGGCTGACATGGCCGAGTATGTGGGGCAGAGGACCAAAGATGCAGGTCAGACCATAGAAGACAAAGCTCACGATGTACGAGAGAGCAAGACTTATGATGTCCGAGACAGAGACACCAAGGGTCACACTGCCTCAGGAGACAGGGATACCAAGACAACTCGGGAGGTCCGAGTGGCGACAACATGAAGCGTGTGTGTTTTTGTGGTGAGTAAAAAGAGAGTCGCATGTCGTGGTTATGGTTTCTTGTTAGGAGGTGTTGTGTGTTTAAATTTGAAATGGTGTATTTGCTCTGTAAACTTGTTTGATGTTTGAGTTAATTTTGCCTTTTGTAATAATAATGTGGGAGACGTTTTGCTTCTAAAGGGTTGTGCGTGTTTATGGAATTTGTAATATATTTGGAATGGTAAAATGCATCCTAAAGACAGATAATGAAATCACATATCTATTAGCTGGTATAAAGCAATGGGACCATACTGAATATGAAACAAGACAGCCAAAAGGTGGACTCTAAACTGATAGGTACCACAAGACTTAGGTGCATGCGTACATCCACATGTTTCAACCCCTTCCTTTAATGACGTCCATACATTTCCCGCCTCCTTCTGACACTTCGAAATACATGGTTTACGACAACAACAATTATCTTACGTCAAAGTCTGGCTTCAGAGATAACTATTCTATCATATTAGCACAAATTCTAAACACAAAAACACTGTCGACATAATAACTTGTCTATATTAAAGAAAAAAAAGTATTGAGGATTCTGATAATTATGACAATGATACATGATGAGATGATAATATGAAATTGAGAGGATTGAGGAGACAGAGTAGCATATGATTGATTTAACACTCTTACCAATTAGAGGAGAAGAAGAAAGAGAGAGAAAAGCTAGCAAGTGTCGTTTACTTTGTGCTGACAAATGACTAGAGGATTTTACGTAAGATCTTCTTCAACCATCTGATAAACATAGATCTGTCTTTCAAAAAAAAAAACAAGAATCCGCACAACAACAAGAAAAAAGGGTAGCAAGTTATGCTTCTAATAACTCCATATCCAAGACTTGTTTCTCAGTTAGTAGCTACCAAGTCTACTCCTGAATCGTCATCATTCACCAGAAGAGCCAGAGCCTCTTCCTGTTCCTCTTATCCATGGCTGTTTCTCAGACCTAACCGCAGTAGATTCATTGGTTTCAAGATTAAGTCAGCTACGGTTCCGGGAGATGTGGAATCTGGAAGTTTGGTCAAAGGGCTGAAGCTAGGAGGCATGTTTGGAGTTTGGTATCTTCTCAATATCTACTACAACATCTTCAACAAACAGGTTCTCCAATCACAAATAGCATAGTATGTTCAACTTAAGTCACAACTGGATCTAGACTCCTGACATTTCTTTGTTCATCCAGGTGCTTAGGGTATATCCATATCCAGCAACTGTAACAGCATTTCAGTTAGGGTGTGGAACGTTGATGATATCAATAATGTGGCTCCTCAAACTCCATCCTCGCCCAAAAGTAGCTCCCTCTCAGGTAAGTGCTGATTCTTCTGCTAAAAACAGAGAGAGAGAGATTCATTTGTAAATCATTCTCGAAAACAATCTCCAGTTTCCAGCGATATTACAACTAGCAGCAGCTCACACATTAGGAAACTTGTTAACAAATGTGAGCTTGGGAAGAGTAAACGTCTCTTTCACCCACACAATCAAAGCAATGGAACCTTTCTTCACCGTCTTGTTCTCTGTTCTTTTGCTCGGTGAGGTAAGCAAACACATTGATCCTAAGGGCTTGGAATCTCCATTGTTTTCTTACTGATGATGTCTATGTTGAGTGTCAGTTGCCGAGTTTATGGATTGTCGGTTCATTGTTACCAATAGTCGCTGGAGTTTCTTTAGCATCTTTCACCGAAGCTTCTTTTAATTGGTGTGCAACAGCAACAACCAATCAAACCAATCTTCTTGTTAAATGAACTTGGTCTTTAAGTTGTGTGTTTTTCAAATGCACCAGGATTGGTTTCTGCAGTGCAATGGCGTCTAATGTGACCAACCAATCACGCAATGTTCTTAGTAAAAAGTTCATGATTGAAAAGGTAGAGTAGTTTATGCTCTCAAGCTAGCAACCGACTTTTGTTTCTCTTAACTGAAACCATCAACTGGAAATCTATTTAAAACTTTGTTCTACTGAAACAGGAAGCTTTGGACAACATCAACCTTTTCTCTATAATAACCATTATCTCCTTTGTCTTATTGGTTCCTGTAGCAATCCTCATCGATGGTTTTAAGTTTACTCCTTCACAGCTACAACTAGCTGTAAGTTAAAGCATATTGGATCTCCCTTTTTTTATTAAAAAAAAAAATAGGTCATCAACTTATGGCTTTTTTGTTTTGTGGTTCCTTGGCAGACAAGTCAGGGGTTGTCTGTAAAAGAGTTTTGCTTCATGTCTCTACTTGCTGGTGTTTGCTTGCATAGCTACCAACAGGTTAGTAAGGTTTCAGAAGAATTGTTAAGATCGGTTTAGGTGATCGTTTCGTTAATGCAGTTCCGATGTGATTCAAGTTTACAATCACGGTTTTAGGTATCGTATATGATATTAGAGATGGTGTCACCAGTGACACACTCTGTTGGGAACTGCGTGAAGCGTGTGGTGGTTATTGGATCATCCATTATTTTCTTCAAAACTCCAGTCTCTCCTCTTAATTCCATCGGTAACTCTTTGCTAATAAATAACTAGTAGTATATAAAGTTTGCATTGGTTGAATCTTCAGTTGCTTGATGAGCAAGAGAGTTCTCTGTTTATTCTTAACACAACAGGTACGGCGACTGCACTAGCTGGAGTTTACTTGTACACCAGAGCCAAGAGAGTCAAACCAAACCCAAATTCAAAAACTTCTTGAAGTTTACTTTCTGTGGGTTTTGAACTCCTCGAAGTTTTACCTGTAAATACGAAATTATAGAAGCTCTTTCAAATTCTATTTATGCTATGTTTTTTGTGTGTTCCCCTCCCCTTACAGGAGTGATATTCAGTTACCATCCAGTATGAGCATTTCACCAGAAATATCGTTTTTAAATATTTTGTTTTAACTATCTGCAATAATCAATTAATCAAACTGTGTGTTACCTATATACTACTATTGAAACAAAATAAAAGTAGAAAGCATATGATAAAATAAGAAATCAAAGGAACGGGCCATAAAATTAAATTGCAAAGGGCCCAAAGAGGCCCAAAGAAGAAGAAGGAGGGCGGCTCGTTGAGATGGTGGATGGTTGGTTTATAAACCTAACGGGACGACGTTGTCATCCTTCCTCTACTTTTTTTTCTCTCTCTCTGTCTCTTCTACGCTTCTTCTTCTTTGTGGCGTAGATTTATAGAGAGAGAAAAAAAAGTATCTCAAATCTCTCAAGTTCAGAGAAATTTGACCGATTCCGCATTCGTTTTCTCTTTCGCTGCACACGAAATCAGGTACGTCTTCTTCTTCTTCTTCCGTAGAGAATCCTGATTTGATTCGCCGCCTTGCTCTCTCTGTCGGTTTAATCCTGCTTAATTGGTTCTGAAACTCAGATCGAATCCCCTAGGGAATTTACGTGTAGATAGATCTGTGCTGGATTCAATCTATTTAAGATAGTTAACCATATGTATTATTAGAAGAAGATGATCTTAAGACTAATTGTATCTATAATTCAGTTAGTATCTCAACTTTTGATTTATTTAATTGCAGGGGTGGGGGGAAAGTATAGATTTGCGTTTTTGATATGGCAGCTACAGCTCCTTCTGCAGTGCGTTANTATTTAGATAGTTAACCATATGTATTATTAGAAGATGATGATCTTCGACTAATTGTATCTATAATTCAGTTAGTTGAATTTTATTTAATTGCAGGGGTGGGGGGAAAGTATAGATTTGCGTTTTTGATATGGCAGCTACAGCTCCTTCTGCAGTGCGTTACGCACCAGAGGATCATTCTCTACCGAAGCCTTGGAAGGGACTTGTGGATGACCGAACTGGCTACTTGTACTTTTGGAATCCTGAGACCAACGTTACTCAATATGAGCGTCCTACTTCGGCTCCACCTGTAACCTCCTCCCTTCAGGTTCCTCAACCCAATGGTGCCTCCTATGCTCCTCCTCCCAAGGATGATGCTAATAAGTACACTAGACCCGCTGACGGTGGCCCTAGGCGCTCCAGGTTTAGTGAGGTATTGACAATTTATACTTTCTTGTTTTTTTTTGTGTATTACTAATATGCTCTTTGTTTGACCCCTCATCGAATTTGCTTTATTTGTTACAGATTGATGACAGGGCGCCGTATTTGAATGGTGCTGCCGCCAATGGACTTGGGAACTCTTCATATGTTGCATCTGCTGGAGGTCTTCCTCTTTCATCTGCTCCAGCTAATGATATTTCTCCCNTAATGGTGCCTCCTATGCTCCTCCTCCCAAGGATGATGCTAATAAGTACACTAGACCCACTGACGGTGCCCCTAGGCGCTCCAGGTTTAGTGAGGTATAGACAATTTATACTTTCTTGTTTTTATTTGTGTATTACTAATATGCTCTTTATTTGACCCCGTCATCGAATTTGCTTTATTTGTTACAGATTGATGACAGGGCGCCGTATTTGAATGGTGCTGCCGCCAATGGACTTGGGAACTCTGCATATGTTGCATCTGCTGGAGGTCTTCCTCTTTCATCTGCTCCAGCTAATGATATTTCTCCCGATGCCTATTGCCGCCGTCATGAAATTACTGTCAGTGTAAGTATCTTGCTACTTTCCCTGCTTCTGCTTATCCTGTTGCATAACTTCTCTTTTCATTTAATATAATGAAATCCTACCCTGATTCATATCTAGCAGCTTACTTTCGAAACATGCTTTTTTGGGGATGCATTTATCTATGTATTTTTTTCTCTTTATTCTAATTACCAAAGCAATTACTAACAGTTTTTTTTTTTTTGTTCTCCAGGGGGGACAAGTACCACCACCTCTAATGTCCTTTGAAACTACTGGTTTTCCTCCNACTTTCCCTGCTTCTGCTTATCCTGTTGCATAACTGGTTCATATCAACCAGCTTACTTTAGAAACATGCTTTTTTGGGGATGCATTTATCTATGTATTTTTTTTCTCTTTATTCTAATTACCAAAGCAATTACTAACAGTTTTTTTTTTTGGTTCTCCAGGGGGGACAAGTACCACCACCTCTAATGTCCTTTGAAACTACTGGTTTTCCTCCTGAGCTTCTGCGTGAGGTAAGAATTTATTTTTTGTAGTATAGTGAAAATGACTAATGAACCCTCTCATACCTATTCTCTCAGTTATCCTTACCAATAAGCCGGACCTATGTAGAGCTTTATGCTGCGGTCTAATTTATTGTGTTATCTAGTTTTTTTACCCAATTCTACAATTGTTTTATCACCAAGTTAAAATCACCTTAGGTTTAACATTTAGAGTCAAAAGTTTTATGCCATATGCACCCGTTTTCTCTCTTTTCTTTTGNACAAACCTATTCTCTTAGTTGTCCATGCCCTACCAATAAGCCGGACCTATGTAGAGCTTTATGCTGCGGTCTAATTTATTGTGTTATCTAGGTTTTTTACCCAATTCTACAATTGTTTTATCACCAAGTTAAAATCACCTTAGGGGGTTTAACATTTAGAGTCAAAAGTTTTATGCCATATGCACCCGTTTTCTCTCTTTTCTTTTGTTTTCACCAGGTGCGATGTTTGCTCCTGGGAGGAGCTAATGTCGTACACTGTGCTACTCTGGGGTCCTTGCAAAATATTTGGAGTGGGACCAAATTTTTTGGGAAGGGCTTCCGTGATCATCAAAGCTCGTGGTCGGGCCTGTTAATGGTGTGATGATATCATTTCACCACCGGGTCCAGACAGAAGAAGAGGCGCCCTCCTACTGCAGGTTTCATCAGTTATCTTTTGCCGCCTGCAAATGGGGGATGGTGCTTCTTCTTACATGAGTCATCACTCCATAAGCCAAAAAATAAACTTTGTGCTCCTCTTCTCATTAGGACCTCCTGGTTTTCTACTATCTTAGGTACTCAATGCAGGTTTCTCTGCTCCAACTCCAATTCAAGCTCAGTCGTGGCCAATTGCCATGCAAGGTAGGGACATAGTTGCCATTGCTAAAACTGGCTCGGGAAAAACTTTGGGTTACTTGATTCCTGGCTTTATNCAGGGAACTGGCCACACAAATCCAAGACGAAGCTGTTAAATTTGGGAGGTCGTCAAGAATTTCGTGCACAGTAAGTAGTGTGATCTCTGGTTTTTTTGTAACTTGTCTAGTTATTATCCTTCTAATGTATACCTAACGTCATTGTCTTGTTGTCCTTGTTCCAGTGCTTGTATGGTGGTGCACCGAAGGGTCCTCAGCTAAGGGACTTGGAAAGAG
>OVBX01006108.1:0-11364 GCA_900406325.1 Erucastrum elatum
TCTCAAATGTTTCTTTCAAATTATTCTCTTTTATTTAACTTGTTATGTTTTATTTTTTTTTAAAATAATGTTTCAAATGTTTTATTTTCTTTTATTTAACTTTTTTTGTTTTTTTTTTATGTTTGAAATGTTTTCTTTTAATATGTTTTATTTAATAAATAAAATTTTATGTCTAATATATTAAAATTTAATATTTTTATTCTTAAGAACCCAAAATTAAGGATTCCCCATTGGAGTTACAATTATGTGAGACTCTTAACTACAAACCCTTAATTACTCTTAACTATTAAATATCCATTAAGAACCCTCAAAAGACCCTAAGGGTTAACAATGCTCTAATACTTTTCTTTTTATCTTACATCCTACGGCAAAACTCCTTGATCGAAGTCACCACAAAGGCACAAACCGTGTTTATACACGCGCATCTAAAACAGCAGAATGAGCTACAACATTAATCATCACTGTTGATATAGCCATGTCAGCATTAATATCGGAACCGCCCAATCAGAACTGGCCCTTTAGTTTCCATATGGACTTGTTGAAATAAGCTCTTTTGAGTTTCCATATTGGCTTATTGAAATAAACGCATAGCTAAAAAAATAACAAATAATAACTTTAAATAAAAAATTTAACAGATAATATCTTTAAATTAAAACGCTTATAATTTATAAGTTTTTCCCGTTTTTTTTTTATTTAACTAGGATTAGGATTATGACTAAATAGGGCTAGAACAGAAAGGCGTTTCTTCGATTTTTTCTTCTTTTACTTCTCTAAGGTGGTGGCAAATCCAATTCTTTGGAAATCGTTCAATGGAGCCTGAGATCGTTTGTACAACTCTAACGCCAACTAACAAGGTTAATGATCATATTGAATTTGCATCTATTTATCTAGGTTTACTAAACGGTAAATCTGTTTAAGTACTGTGCATCCCAAAATTTACTGATTTACCTAATTCACACCCTGAAGGATCGTATTCGTTTCTCGATCGGCTGTGTTTATTGTGATAACTAAAAACCCTAACTGACTGTTCTAGTATTCAGTTTATTATAAGTTGTACTAATTAACTTGTTCTATTTTATCTGACTGAGTTTTTTTTTTTACGTGGAACACATTCAACCGCTTAAATAATTGAGAACAAAACTCTCAAAGGCTTTGCTAATAAGTTGCATATTATCTTGTAGGACACAACTCCAGGTGCAATGCAAAACGGCGGTGTTCTTGATAACAACAATGTTGATAATAAGAACAAAGGGAAGGCTATACAATCCGGATCACTTTCTGACGACGAGCAATTAGAGGTAAGTGTTTTGATTTCTCTATATTATACTTATTATTGTGATAACTCCTTTGACAGCTAAAACCGAAACATTCTTTTTTTTTTATCATTAGGGATCTGCTAGTGATGGTTATGACACAACTAACAACGATGAGTCTGATCCTGAATCATCTCCACTGTCAGATGGTTTACTAGACCCAGACTCTTTGATCTACGAAGACGATTCTGATCAATATGGCTATGAGATGGAGTTGGAAGAGAAGGAGGAGGAGGAAGAGGAGGCTGGTGATTACGTGTCCGAGTATCAAGCCCTTTTTGATGCCAAGGAGAAGGAGCTTCCCGCTGGTGTGGAGGTGACAATGGATTGGTTTCCAGATTCTAAATCAAGTGGAACCAGCAAGTCTTCACGTGAAGAACACGGTATTAAACCAGAACCTACCAGCAGCAGCAGATCCAAGAAACCAAAAAAAGGAAGTGCTTTACCTCACAACTCTAAAGGAGTCATACCTAACTCTGCTTACGCTTTGCCACAGATTTATCTTGACCCTAAGCCTCCAGTTCCAGTTCCAGCTCCAGCTCCAACTCCAGCTCCAGCTTCTTCTTCTAGTGCATTGCTTCCTACACAAAACAAGCCAAAAGGCTTTTACAATGCTCGGCCTGGAGTTCATGAGGTTTTTTCAGCTTCAGATACTTCCAGAGTTAAGAGACATATGGACGATTATCTTAGCAAGTTTGTGTTTTTCAAAAGATTTGACATCGTCGAAGATTTGGTGGACCACCAGTATGCTTCCAAAGGAACAGCTTCAAAGAAGGTTGCAACTAATACGAGAAATAAGTTAATACCCTTCTTCTTGTGACTGTTTGTTTAACTGACTATATTTATTTATTTTTCCTACTTTCAGCATACAAAGGAATGGACTAAAAGGATCCAAGAAGAGTGGAGGGTTCTGGAGAAAGATTTGCCAGGTTAATTTGTTTAATAATACACATACACAGCTTAATATTACCAACTTACTTTATCCTTTGTTCGTTGCAACAGAGATGATATTTGTCAGAGCTTATGAGTCAAGGATGGATCTTCTGAGGGCTGTGATTATTGGAGCTGATGGAACTCCTTACCATGACGGTCTCTTTTTTTTCGATATCTTCTTTCCAGACACATACCCTTCTGTGCCACCGGTAAGTCTTTTGAACTGTCTCAAAAGTGTGTTTTTGTGTGGTCTCATAAAAGTCTTTTTGTGTGGTCTCATAAAAGTCTTTTATTTTATTTTTTTTTGGTTTGTTTACAAAGCTTGTTCATTACCATTCTGGTGGGCTAAGAATCAACCCCAATTTGTACAATTCTGGGAAAGTGTGTCTGAGTCTTCTCGGCACTTGGACTGGTGCCGCGAATCAGATGTGGATCCCCACCAAATCTACAATGTTACAGGTTCTTGTCTCAATCCAAGGCCTAATCTTGAATGAAAAGCCTTTCTTCAACGAGCCTGGCTTAGCGAGGTCAGCAGGTTCTCCATCCGGGGAGAGACAATCTAAAGCTTACAGCGAAAACATATTCTTACTTTCATTGAAGACTATGGTTTACAACATGAGGAGACCACCCAAGGTAAGGAAAAAAAACTAAAACTCATCCATCTACACTGTTCCTTGCATCCCAAGTAAACAAAAAATTGAGGCTGATTGTTCTGGTGGGTTTTGAATTTCACAGTATTTCGAAGACTTTTCGTACGGGCATTTCTTCAGCTGTGCTCATGACGTGTTGAAGGCGTGTAATGCTTATAGAAACGGAGCTCCAGTGGCATCTTTGGTGAGGGGAAAGGTTAAAGAGGGGGAAGAGAATAATGAGAGATGTTCTGAGAAGTTTAGGACAGATGTGGCTACCTTTGTGGACACGATTTTGTTGAAGGAGTTCATTCTTCTAGGCGTCCTTGGTCTCGAACCGGAAGAAGAAGACAAACCCTCAGATACTAAGGTTGCAGAGAGCAGCAAAAGTAAGAGACGTAAAGTTTCTTCAAAGTGAGCTCCATTGCTTCTTTTATTCTTCTTAAGAACCAGACCATAGGACTTAGTTCATACCTTTTGTTTTATTAGCATGGATCCTCTTAAGTGAAGTCACTCTCATTAGTACACGAGTTGCCTTTATCAGAATTAGGATTTTGACTTTCAAGTCTATAATTTTTCTACAGATTCTTCTTTTATGATATTTATTTATTTATGGTTTATATCCCATTCAGTTTCCAATGTTAAATCCGATTTGGGAAAATTAAAAAAAAAAACAATCTAAGGGACAAAAAAGTATCAAGTTATCTCATAAACACTAAGGATTACGTTTGCTATTTTTTTTTAAAAAAAAGTACGTTCGAGATTCAGAATAAAACATTCTAAATCAAAATAATGTAAAATGAACTTGTTTTTTTTGGTAGAATGTTTGCTAAATCTAAAACTGATCTTTTTTTTCCTTTATAGTAGAATTAAGGTAATTTTAACCATTTGAAATTTTTACCAAAAAAAACCATTTGAAATAGAAATATATCCATATTATTTTGATAATGCTAACGACTAATACACAGCTTTTTCAGACTTTCTTTTGTTCATATTTAGTTTTGAGAATTTGTTACTAACAATTACTCTTTCTTCTCTAACTTCTTTTAAGAAGATTTCTTTTGTATTCCAAGTTGCGACACAACTCAAAGTTTTCATAATATTCACTTCTGACATTTGATACTTATGTATCTAATTTACATTTTAGAAAACTAAACGAGTTTCATGGGGAAACAATGAATGGTGTATATTGTAATTTAACCAGAATCGGTTTTGTAACATAATCGGTCTAACCAAGCAGCGTTCTCTTAAACGGTGCCGTTATGTTATAGGAACAGCCATGCTGTGGCAAGGATAAAATCATAAACAATAATGAACAATAATTATCCACATGGCATTTGTGTGTGCTCTCAGTTTCTCGCCTCATTCAAATCAAACAGCCAAAACCAAACAAACATTTCTTTATCACTGAAACTCTGCCTCTGCTTCAATGGTGGCGTCTTTGCTTGGTTCCATCACCGAAATCCTCGTGCTTTCTCTGCTGATCACGTCCTCAATCTCATCTGCTTCAGCGGTTACGGTTGGTTCTCACGTCAGGTTTCCTGAGTTAGGAGGTTTGGAAGCTCCCCCGCCGAGTTTGGTGACTCAGACGGTGAGTCTTGGTGCTCAAGACACCACTTTGGCCGCCGCCGTCGAAGGTATACAATAATACAACTTATCTTGCACATTCTTTTTAGCAGATTTTGATCAGAAACTAAAAGTGCCATAAATATTTTTAGATCAATCTTAATTAAAGCATCAATAATTTGGGGCATACAGATAGTTCTTTGAAATTTCGGAACAAAAAAAAAAGAATGGTTCATCTGGCTCTATTTATCGATTTATCTATGATGGTGAATCTATAACTGGTTGGTTAAACTAGATTTCCAGTTTAGACTGTTTAGAAGTCTGCGATTAATGATCACTCACTTTGGGAGATCTAACTAAACATGTTGTTTGATGGTGGGTGCAAGGTCCGGACCTGAATAGAAACCCATGAATCATGTACTTCAGGGCCGACAAAAATATATACTTATATGGTTCCAAGATAACAGAAATATCTTGTGGCTCAATTGGTAAACAGCTATCGATAATGCTCTTATAAACCCGCTGTTCAAACCGTACTACTGAGAAGAAATGTAGTATCATTGGAGCTGTCCCTAGAGAGACGTTGGAGAAAATTATAGAAAGGTTCTTGGTCTAGTAACAAAACCAATTCAACTTGTTCTCACTCAACAACCATGCTAAAGCTTCTCTGTTGTAATTCTTGTTATGTTTTGTGGGTTTATTTTGTCTTGTTTGATAAATAAATAAAAATAAAAAAACGTCACCGACGCCATTAATGGAGAGGATGAGAAGCACAACTCCATGTGGAACCACATGTTATTGTTCTTCTTAGGCTTCGAACTCACCGTACAACCTATACATACATAAATGTCTTTGAGTATGTAGGCTTCCGTACTATTTGATTCTGTGTACTGCATAGGACATGTAGTAATGCCACGCGGGTCTATCCGTCTATGTCCGTATTATATATGTGTTTCATTTCTATTTTAGTATTTTAAGTGTATATATACTATGTGCCTTGACATGTATATAGTAATTAAACAGTAATGAGAAAACGCGTTGTTTTATGATTGATCTCAATTGGATACCCACATCTTATATCAGTAGACTAAAACAGGTAATTCAAAACGAGTTTTGTCGTGAACTCATTAAATGTATCTGTAGACTAAATCATAGGACAATGTAATTTGAAATGTAGCAGCTAGATCTCAAACTCTTATAGAAAATAGCAATGAGTAATGAACATACGGACATGGAAACGTTTAATGTCAACTGTGCCAATCTTTTTCACTGATTATTTGAAATATCCGAACCAAATGGTAGTTGCTGTCAGATACCAAGGCATTAATTACCTAACATAGTATATACTACAGTCTATGTTTAGCAGCACTATTTACTACAGTAGAGTATATACTATAGTGCTAATTGCTAAACATACGTCCTTTTAGTATTCAAATATTGGTATTTAGATACGTATTATGGGTTCTCCACGAAACCTAAATTCTTATTACATTGGGTAATGTTGTCTAAACAACTTCCACCAAGTTAATAAGGAAAACTAGCTACTCCATATGACATCAAATTTTCCTACGTTTATACTTAGATTCAATTATTAGAGAATTTTCAAGGGTTATAAAAAAATAAAGGTTCCAACTAAGAAAGATAACGAACACATGCATGAGATTGAGAGACTACGGTGCATGTAAGTGAAATAACTCGTAATAATCACCGACAAAACGCGTTATTTCTTATACTGATCACTATAAAACGAGTCTAAAAGGCTTCATTCTCAATCAATCAATCACTTCTAAACTAAAACATTAATTTCATTCAATCTCTCTTTGTCACAATCAAGAAAAATATTAAAATATTGATATGGAAATGAAGGGGAAATACTTGGTAACGATTATTCTACTGGTTGGTACGTTAAGTGTGGGGATGTGTTCTAATCGTTGGATTAGGGCTCGTGCAACGTATTATGGTGTTAATGATAGCCCTGCTTCACTTGGTAAAAAATCCATTTTACTGTAGTTTAATGCTTTGTTTTGTTTTGTTTTTTTGTAACATAAAACTTTGTTTTGTATATCAAACATTTTTGTTCTAAACAAGTTAATGTATATGTCTATAGGCGGAGCATGTGGGTATGACAATCCTTACCACGCGGGATTCGGAGCCCATACGGCGGCGCTAAGCGGTGCGCTATTCAGAAGCGGCGAGTCATGCGGTGGTTGTTACCAAGTGAGGTGCGACTATCGGGCGGATCCTAAATGGTGTCTCCGAGGAGCTGCCGTGACGGTGACGGCTACAAACTTCTGTCCGTCCAACAATAATGGAGGTTGGTGCAATCTCCCTCGTCACCATTTCGATATGTCCATGCCCGCTTTCTTCCGCATCGCCCGTCGCGGCAACGAAGGCATCGTTCCCGTCTTCTACCGCAGGTAACATTTTATGTTATTCTAAAAACATATTATATTCCATTTCTCATTGAATTTGTTAAATGATTTATTTATTTACTTTTGAGAAAATTGTTATATGATGTTCGACAAACTATAGTGTTGTTTATATCTAAATATATTACCGAATATTATATCAAATATATATTTAAATTTTCAACACAATTGAACTATCTATAAATCCCCTAGCTAACCACCATCTCGTTAAAATTGTTTTTTTTTCTGATAAACATCTAAATACTTTTCATATACATATACATCATTTAAATCCCCGTGCTAATTTTGTAGTTTGTCATATTATATAGGGTGGGATGCAGAAGAAGAGGAGGTGTGAGGTTCACGATGAGAGGACAAGGTAATTTCAATATGGTAATACTATCAAACGTTGGCGGTAGCGGCGCGGTGAAAGCGGTTGCGGTGAGAGGCTCAAGGGGAAAGACTTGGCGTCAGATGACTCGTAACTGGGGTGCCAACTGGCAGAGCTCCGGCGATCTCCGTGGACAGAGACTCTCCTTTAGGGTCACTCTTCTTGACCGCAAAACGATGACTTTCTCGAACGTTGTTCCTTCTTCTTGGTGGTTCGGTCAAACTTTCTCTTCTCGAGGCCAGTTTCACTAAGTGCAACATCTTGATACAATGACGAAGTCGTGCTTGCTCTTTCATATTTGTGAGCCTAATTTTCAACTCTTTGCTTATTTTATGAACTTTGCCCTTTGTTTTTTTTGGGGCAATGTTCCTTTGATCTTTATGTTATTACTAATAAATAATTCCATGCTTAATTTGTTTTGTCGAAGTGGTTTCTTATTGATGTATGAGCATTACTCGAAATGTTAGACCACCTCCATTGGTAAAACCCCATTATGGGTTCTTAAAATTAATTTAATAGTTAATTGTGTACTTTGTGGAGTTTAGAACCTCTATTAATATAATTACTTTTGTGACAGTCCAATGGGAGAACCCCTATGAGGTTCTTAAATTTTTCTTTTAAATGAATTATTAAATTTAATTATTATAAAACTTATAAATTATTGAATTTCATGAAATTTAAACAAATATGACATAAAAACATATGAAAAAGAAATACAAACTTGTAATTAGAAATTTTAAACAAACATGAAAGAAATGCATAAACGAGAAAAAGTCGATTAGATGTATAGTATTTTTACATGTTTTTAGCTATTAATTTTGATCATTTTAATTAGAAGATGCATTTAGGTGTCATTAGATTGCATCTGTAAATATTTCATAATCAGAGGGCTGAAAATACACAATTAGAAGTTTTAGGACAATTTTGAGGACTTTTCTGTAGCAAACAGAAGTTATTGGGGGTAATACCATAATTTACAAAAAACTCAAGGACCAAAATTGCAAATCAGCAGAAATCAGCCATGGCTGTACGAGAGTTGCAGAACGCTGATGTTTTTTTTTTGCTTAAGATTCGTCGATCCATCACGCAAGACCCCAACCCGAGCATCTTGAGCCGAGAATCTTGAATCGATTACTTCATGAAGATGAGCAACAACGAGGAACGACGAAATTTCTGAGAAAGAAAATAAAAGCATCGACGAAGAGAGACGACCAATACCAATAGGACACGTACGGGGTTCTTATCAATTCCAAAAGATCTATTTAAGGAGACGGTTCTCTTGTTTTATCTCTTTTTTGATTTATTTTTTTTTTTCTCCAGAACCTCTTGGGAGAGCCTCCGATGGAGGTGCTCTTACAAGAATTCTGCTGAATCTATATTAATGGATATAACATTTTTAATTAGTTTCCAATATTAGTACAAAAGTCAATTATTAATACAATTTTAGATAGCTTAACCAAAACAATTGACAAGAGCAAGTAAATGTAATACGATCAAGAAATCCGCATGTTACTCTCACTGTCACTTGTCAGTACAGTCTACCCGTACCCGTAACTGGAAACAACTCTTTTGCTATAAAAAGATAGATAGAAATAAAAAGTATTTTACAGAGATGAATAACTATGCAATAAATCTTACTCTATTAATAACTCTTATTTGAGGCATTTTATAGTGTCCACATAGGCAAATTAAATCAACCAATTAGAAGACTTCAATATGCCACCTCCCTCACTCCATCCATATATCGTTCATCACGCCTCTTGCATTCCCTATCAGAAAATTCATTTCTCTGCAACTTGCTGTTATGATATTAATGTCACTAAGTCATTTAATTATGATTTTATTAATCTATTCATGAGAGATTGTTCCATTTAGCATTTGTTATTCTTCAGATATAAACTTATTCGAGTCACTAGATCTTTTCAGCTTCTACCAGTGGACAAAATACTTGCCTCCGTTCCCCCACAGTTACACTGACATGGCCGAGAAGTTCACACGCTTGGATCCATTGACGTCTTTCACCTCCGGTACAAATCCAACGAGATCGTCAATATCACCAAAGCGTTCCTTACTCCGAGAGACTTCATGTGCGCTTGCATGTTTGATCCACGATACTTTGACTTCGATAGAGACGTCGTATCCACCGCTATCTTCAATATTTCCGACTTTTTAGAGAAATCTCAAGGGATTAAGTATTCAACAACAACATCAAGAAATCGAAAGGGGGTTGGACCACCACCATATTGGCATCCACCAAAGCCAAAACGAAACAACAAGGGTCCTTCAATCTCCAATGGATTCCGAAGCTAAGTCAGAAGCTCCGGCTTTCGTATACGACGCTCTTCCTCCACTTAGCCTCTCAGACTCGAATTAGTCTCCACCAACGCTCGACGAATTTCACAGCTATTCTGTTTTCCGCAACGAGATCTCTGATCTAACCGAGAACAAAACGCCGGTTGGATCAGAAACGGTGGATTTCTTCTCTCTCGACGTCGACGCCGGTGGTGAGAACGAGAACGGCGACGAGTTCGTTATGCCGGTTGTGGCATAGAAGAAGAGCAGAAAGAGGAGGAAGAGAAAGAAGCTGAAGAGCCCACGTTGGAGACTAACTGGTTTAACGAGAACAGCTGTTCCAAAATCCCAATGCTTCAACTGCACAATGGTAATTTTGATTAAAAAAAAAACAAATCCTTTCAAAGTTGAGGTTTCAAAGTAGAATTTCTACTCATCTTCCTAAAACCAGTTACATCTCTTTTCTTCATATNAACAGCTGTTCCAAAATCCCAATGCTTCAACTGCACAATGGTAATTTTGATTAAAAAAAAAAACAAATCCTTTCAAAGTTGAGGTTTCAAAGTAGAATTTCTACTCATCTTCCTAAAACCAGTTACATCTCTTTTCTTCATATCCCTTCTGCAATCTCTTATTGGTTTGATATATTGGGCCTTTGCTTTTACTTTTGATCGTAGCAGAGACTAAACAACAACAAAATATTGAGAAGGCTTACGCCTATAGATTGAGTCAGTGCAAGCTTTGAGCTCATAGATGGCATTTAATCTTCAGGGATAAGGTAAGGAACCTTCTCCTCTTTTAGATCCAGTTTTTATTCATTTTCTTTTGTTTTAAATAAAAGAATCGCTCTACTAACCCTAATCAGGAGGGAGATCCTACTTTTGTTATCATGTTTACAGGTTGACAGTAATAGCGATATTGGTTGCCCCGATAAATAGGACTCCGTTGTTGACACCAAAGGCTTATGTATTTGTGGGAGGGGAAGGATAAGTTTAATGGATTCAGGAACGGTAATTTCACAGTAAACTATTTTTTTTTGTTTAGTCTGGATGTGTATTACATTTTGGAATGATCGCGAAGAAGATTTGTTCATCAGTTTTCNCCGATAAATAGGACTCCGTTGTTGACACCAAAGGCTTATGTATTTGTGGGAGGGGAAGGATAAGTTTAATGGATTCAGGAACGGTAATTTCACAGTAAACTTTTTTTTTGTTTAGTCTAGATGTGTATTACATTTTGGAATGATCGCGAAGAAGATTTGTTCATCAGTTTTCAGTTAAAATTTGCAGAGGGCCAGAAAGATAAGATATTGTTGTTAGTAGATAAGGATTCACGGCTTCTACAACAAGATCAGTGTGGTTAATAACAACCGCTGCTTCTCTGCGGTATCCAGACGGCACTGCTACGGCTGTTGGTTTCATTTTTCTTTTGCAAGAAGTCTCCATGATGGCTGCGTCATTTGAGGCTTGGTCCGACTACAAGAGTTTTTTTACTGTAGTTCTGACTNAGATCAGTGTGGTTAATAACAACCGCTGCTTCTCTGCGGTATCCAGACGGCACTGCTACGGCTGTTGGTTCCATTTTTCTTTTGCAAGAAGTCTCCATGATGGCTGCGTCATTTGAGGCTTGGTCCGACTACAAGAGTTTTTTTACTGTAGTTCTGACTACAAGAATCTGTCTCTGCTTTTTACTCGATTTCCCTCAAGCAGCTATTATTCCGAGAAGAGTATCTGAGGTAAACTTTGTTGTGATTTGCTAGAAGAAAAATCCAAAGAATGTTGTGTGTTGTGCCTTAACATTTACTTCTTGGTTCTATACTCTTTAGCCATAGC
>OVBX01006109.1:0-12210 GCA_900406325.1 Erucastrum elatum
AACATGTAAATATGTATATAGTGTATAACAACACATGAAATTCAATTTGTTATATAAGATATTTTTTTAATAATTAATACCATATTTTTATAGTAATAAATAAATTCTAATTTGTAAGACATTTGAACTATAATCAAATAACAATTAAACGCAACCACAATTTTTTTATTATTAGTCTTCACTTTTTAATATTTTTATTTTATTTCATTTATTAAATTTAAGTGAATGTTATAAATTTGATGGACAAAAATTAGTTTAAATTCACATTTTTTATAAACAAATAGAGTTTTATGTTTAATCGAAGAAGCATGACTAAATATCGAAAATTGAAAAAAAACTATTATTTCATGCTTATGTTTTGGTTCAAATTTGGTTTTATATATTTTATTATTTTGTGTAATGGTAGAAGCATTTTTCTTTCTTTTTTGCTCTTTTATTTGAACATATAATATTTTTTGATAAATGACTGTGTTGAAAACTTGAATCTAAAATTCATATAATATGATCACAAACTAAATAATGATGATTTAGGTATATAATCGAATAAACCAAAAATCAATGGTATAGAAACCAAACCGAACCGAAGTAAATATGAAATTAGAATAGTAGTTGTATTTTACTAACCAAAATACCGAAAAATCGAAAAAAAACTGAAACAATATCTGGATTGAACACCAAACGAATCAAACTTAGAATAAAATCATATTGTTCGCTATTTAATGCTATAAATTCACAACTATCATAATCTTAGATATTGTTATACGATTTATATCAAACATACACCCGTGCGGACGCACGGATCAAAAGCTAGTTAATTATAAGTACGACGACTAATTGATCTAACAAAGTTTACAGGAAACATTAAATCCTATTAAGAAAATATTATGTTCTACTACTGAAAACTATTATAACCAAATCATTTACCATCCAATATTAGTTTTTAAATAAAAAATAATTTGATTTTTGACCAAAACTTAAAACATTCTGTTCTGTATTCGTGTCGTACATGAGTTCAAAAACTAGGAATATACGTGTGTGAAATTCGATATATGATAAATTAATATAGTTAGCTTTATTTGACCATTTATAAGAACTCAAAGTTAAAAATATTCATAAGATATTTCACTTTGTGTTAATCTAAATAAGGCGGCTATTGATATCTAATAAGGAATTTGCAAACATTTATTTCCGAAATATCTCGAGTCTTCCTACTAATTTTGTTAACTTTTATTTTGCTGCATCGTTTGAGTTCTAACATTGTTCTGAACTACATTTAAAATTTGATTACTAATTGGAGTCGCTGTTTTGCGAGAAGAGGCAGTATATAGTAGTCGAATTTGACTTGAAGAGGCGGATTATCCAGATCAGAGTAACATATTACTATATTAAACAAAACATCCATTTTAAAGGTATTTAATATTATTACTTTTTGCAACGAAGGAGAGCCACAAAATTATCTCTAGAGAGCCCCACGCACGAAAAAGCCAATTGGGAAGCGACAAAATAAAAGTATAATAATAAACAAGTGATCTTGGAGGAATAATCAAATGGAGACACGGATTTATATTTATTTAGTTAATGGAAATAAATCATTGGCACCTTTGAACCTAACTGCTGGAAACTGGCGTCAGCAGATATCAACCTCAAAACGTTGGAATCTCCATTTTGATTTGGGTGATTTAATTTTTATTTTTTGACGAAAGTGTAATTATCATTTTAATATATCGTAAATAGTTAAAAATAAAAAAGCCAAATGATAACACCTTAGTAGACGTAGATTAGATCCAAAATGTTCTTTCTGTTCAACCCACTATTTATAGGGTTTAATCATAGTTGTATCTCGCTAACTCTCTTTTGGGAATAGCCGTTAGTGGAACTATGCCCAAGTATGTTAAACAAAAATGATACTGACAAACTTTAACAAAAAAGCTCAACTAAGGGGAGCTAGAAGCATGGGGAAGGTGATTTCAAAGGGTGTTTCTCTTCTCAGGCCACTTGGGAGCAACTTTGACCGAGTAAAAACAAAGATTAATGGAGCAAGCAAGTCTGACTCTCTCAAAGCATCCCAACGTATTTCTTTATCACCTGGCTTGCTGTTCTGAACAAACTTTCGGCTAGAGCGAGAATGAGGAGTTATACAAAGGTGTGTGCTTTGTGGAGAGAGGGATGATATAAGGGATCATCTCTTCTTTATTTGTCCCTACTCTTTCATGGTTTGCGAAGGACTTGTGCGTGGTTTTTTGGTAGACGGACAAATCGTGATTGGACTAACGATGACGATGATTGCAAGCCATAGAAGAAACATGTTGGACTCGATCCTTCTTAAGATGGTGTTTCAGATGACAATTTATCATGTATGGAGGGAGCAAAATGAGAGAAAGGCATCTGACGAGCTGGAAAATAGCATACCAACTATCCAAAGCCATTGACAAGATGATGAGAAACAAAATCATATCCTTGAAGTATTCGAGAAAGCATCCCAATGTTGGTCTTTTACAGAGATATGGTTTGAAGTTACGGGTTGATAGAAGTAGTGTTTTTTTTTTTTTTTTTTTGATAAAGGGCTTTAGAAGTAGAAGTAGTGTTCTTAGCCTTTCCTTTATACACAAAGCATAGCAATAGTTGTTCTTTTGTAAATGTTCATTCCTTATCATGATGATCAATAAATTTCAAATTTCATAAAAAAAAAGAGAGCTACTATATTTTGTTATTGTTTCAGTGCTCCCACAATTATATAAGTGCATCTTTTTTTCTTATCAACATATAAGTGCAATTAAATAAAATATTAATTTATTTTTAATGAAATTTAGTATTTATATAAATTAAATTCATTATTATAAAAAAGAATAGGTTCTTAATTTTAGACATGATATAGATTTAATTCCAATTAAATTATATATACGAATATATATATAATAGGTTAAGTTAATTAGATAATTAAATAATAGACCAGCGTAGACTTTTTTTCATAGTCCAAAACATAGTCGATAAAATTTTTTTCTGTTTTAATAGTATTGATATTCTATTGTAATAAATTATCCAATTAAAATATACTACACAGTATATTGATATATTGATTTTAAACTTTCAATTTTAACCGTAAATTACACAATCGAGCCGGATCGGTTCAATTTCTTTTCTCACATTTGTAAACAAAGGTATAAATTCTATAGTGAGTTGGGTGGATTGGGTGGATACTATAGTTATCGGCTTATAGTAAAAATCAATACTATTAAAACATGAACATTCCTGATTTATACCTTTAATGAAAATTACAATTTTCCAAAATTACCCCTAATGATATAACTAAGTAACAAAATTCATTAATGACATCCATGTCTTTTGGTTTTATGGGCATATTTCTTATTCTAGCTCATGTTTCTAAATAAATTAGATATGATCCAAATCTGTTAAATAATTAAATGATTTATGTTTTTATATAATCAATTTTTATATTCCATAATTTTTTTAAATATTAATAACATAAATTAAAGTCTGCAATAATTTTAAAAGGTTGATATTAAAATTGGAATTTTGTAACTACATGAGGATAAAACTTAAACAAAAATATTATTGGTCACTTTATATGTTTAGCAATATTTTATATAATTTATAATTTTTAAAAAATTATATAATAGTCCAAGTATAAATTTTGAATACAACCATTGTTTAACTTAATTACAAACATAAAATGGTTGTGTGACGCATTTTAAATTTTATCATACTGTACACACTATAGCAAACTTGCATAATTGAAACTTGACCATGTCACAATTATGTAATTAAAACGAAGAATTATCAATATTTATATTAAAAAAATAACAAAAAATATTAATGACGGATCAGAATCTACTACTCTTTTAAGTTTTATGAAGGCATCTAAGTTGTGATATCTAGCAACAAAAATACTTTTTATAATCTTTTTTTTTTTTTTTTTTTTTTTNCAAGTGCACACTCGAACCCAGGGTGGTGGACTAACATACGTTAGTGCGCTCTCGCCACTGGGCCAAGAGGACTTGGTTTACTTTTTATAATCTTTATTTATATATTCCCTTCCCCATTGAAAAAAAAACTTCCCCATGGTAAGATCCCGAATCATATCTTGATAATATTATGCGGAGGTCAAATCATGCCTCTCTATTTGTAGAATCAAGAGTTCAAGACATACCTATCCATTCATATTGTATGTTTACACATTCGTGCGAACATATCTTGATTTGTCTATATATTTCGGATTCCCTATCTAAACAAATAAACCTCATAATGTTCTTTCCAGCAGGAAAATTAAACTTTTTTCAACAATTAAACTTTTTCTTTTGGGGAACTTTATATTTTTCTTTACACATGCAAACTAATTCTCGATATCTCTCCTTATTTAATAAATGGGATATGTGGCTGATTCATTTATTTTAAATTACAGCAAGCCGGTCAGAATTCATATCCGCCACAAAAGAGAAATGGATATATGCATTTTTGATAGAAAATTAGAAATTATATCCATCGCTGGTTCACTTAATCCTTTTTTGATAAATTATTTTCTATAAAAAGCACGAGAAAGAAAAAGACAGTGGTAATGGCCATTTTTATATTTGTATAGCCCAAATACACACAAGTAAAATGAACCAAATTGAACCAAGCCCACATATGAAGAGGTTGTCAATTTATGTACAAAATGTCTCAGAAATTATGACAACAACCTAAATAATCTTGAGCTTCAACGAAGAGAGAGAGACAGAAAAAGGGATGGAATAGGTTTTTTCGAGAGTCACAAGAAGCAACACAGCGACGGTAAGGGTGAAATGAGTGATCTGGAGAACCGATCTTGAATAATACATTTACTAGATGAATTTCCGTGAGATAAGCTGGCTATCCACACACAAAATTTTCAAAGTTGTGGTAACCAGTTTATGATAATTATTTCTCGTAAGTGTTTTGCCTTTTATGTAATTCATTGCAAAGACATATTGGAATCGTAAAAGTCTATATCCAACTCTTTGTTATTCAAACTATTTATTATCCAATTAATACAATATTATTTATTTTGGGTAACGATATTAATTATGGATAACTATGGACTTGAACCATAAGTATGGCCCGAAAAGAACTGTCTCGGCACAAAATTGGGTCAAATTTTTTTAAGCGCGCAAATTTGCAGACTTCGTAGGACGAATTGTTGCGGAACTGAGCTTTTACGGGATGGGACAAAGCGGACCATACGAGATTATAAAGACCCACATTTTTTTCTTCATTTCATATTTTACTTGAGAAAATGTAAGAGAACGAGTGAGAAGAAAGTGGTTTGTGTGACTTCCTTTCCAGAAAATGAAAGGGAGCTTCAGCGATCGATGACGATTCAATTTCCGGCGATGATGATTCGAGCTCCAACGATGACGATTTAAGTTCTGGTGGTGTCTTTTTATTAAAAGAAATATATTGTATGTATTAAATATGAAAAACCCAAACCTGGATTTTAAAATTGATTACATTTTTGATTTAATATAAACTGTTTCTATCCCGATCCACTAAGTTTCCCTTACACAAACCTAACCAGTGCAGTCTGCTTAATAGCCAAGATATACGAGAAACCGGTACCATTCTCAACAAGAGAATACCTAGCCCGAGGAGATGGAATCAATGTAGATGACTCACATTGCCGGTACTCCCCAAGCCTAAGAGACTGTACAATCGTCTTAGTCAGCCTTCGAACCGTAGTAGTTGAATACCAGTTACCTCTTCAAACATGTAACCTATTTGACATTGAAGCTCTCCGAAACTGAGATATCGGGAAAGGCCCAAGCCAACCAAACAACTTACACACGGTTGAGACACTACACCTTCTAAGCTTAACATCTGGCTAGATTTGGGCTGCACCAAGACTCAGCTTCACTAAGACACTGCACCTTTTGAACATAACCTCCAATGATATTTTAATTTAGTGTTCCTTTTTTTATTTACTTTGGGATTGGCAGTTTTGATTAAGTGTTTGGTTTTATTTGGTTTATTGATTAATCAAACTAAATCATTGGTTAAAAATTTATATGTTTTAAGCTAATGAAAAAATATCTTCTACAATTATCTTTAATTGGTATGTTTTGGTGCGTGACAAAATTAAGTACAGCTATTGTTTTGAATAACAAATAAGCAAATTAATGACTGGTGAATCATGTCCAGTTCAATCGACGACCTGTATCATGTCCTATAGTGGCCTAAAGCGTTATGGAGTGGTCTGAAACATCCTGTTTCGTGTATTATAATACTGTTTCGTGTATTGTGAGATTTTCAGAGCTCATGTCGTGTGTGTGGAGGATGAATCAACCTCAACAGGTTGTGAAGAGTCTTGTTCCAATAATAAAAGAGAATGAGAGTTTGATGGAAGAATAAGAGAATGGTGTGAGAGATTGTGAGAGAATAAGTGAGATTAAGAGTAACCAGAGATTAAGAGATTAAGAGAATCAAGAACAATACTTAGATTATGAAGGAGAAAGGGGAAAACCCTCTTAACTCACATAAATGTTTACAATCGCCAAATGAGAGTATATATAGCTCTTTACAAAGTTGTAAAATCATTACCCTAAATCTAAGGGCTAATATAACTTGAATTAAATGGATAGATGAGATGCATAGCTGATCTGGTCGTAGCTTTACTTCCTGGTGCCTGATTGGCTTATTTTGAATCTGGTCAAAGAGGAGTCTGGCGCCTGATTGGTTGCTGTGAGGCTCCCTTGAACCTTCCCTTATATCAGACCAGATACATAGTCTTCTCTTCCTCTTAGACAACCTGTTCCAGCCTGTCATTGGCGCCAGCCTGTTCCAGCCTGTCATTGGCGCCAGCTCCTTTCTTATCCCCAAAACATCTTCTTTGATATTCATTTGTCTTCTTCTCTTAAGTGTTTTGTCATCTTCTCTTAAGAGTTGATAAATGACCAGATGCATTGCCCAGACATTGCACATGTCTCTCTGAATGTCTGATTTTGCCCAAACTTTGCACAAGTCTTAAAATGCCTCAAATGGTCAAGTTATGCATTTCTGGGTCGGACCGGTGCGTACGGCTCCGTACGGTCCGTACCAAATCCGTACGGCCTCGCCCAGACTTTGCACACTCGACCATCCACTCTCAAACATGCTTCTAAGTCCCTCCTGGACTTGGCCCTAACTTTGCACCACCATAAGATCACTTCTAGACTTCTTAAGACTCTCCTGAAGCCTTACATACAATCTCTGGAAGTCTGATCCTATTTTTGCACCAGACCCAAACTCCTCCATACTTCTCCTTTCAATCCATTTCTATTCTTCAAGTTAACACTCCTCCTCAAGCTTAACTCTAGGAGATCCTGAGTTAATTGGAACCTTAAAGAATCCCCTCATTAAAAACCTCACCAAAGAAAACTTTTTTGGGATAAAACCTTGATGAGGGAAAAAGAGTAGGTTCCTCAAGGCCTGGAGATTGGACAGTGAGTCTTTGTGCCTTACCAACAATGTAAGGGACACAAAGACTCTGGATCATGGCCCTCATGTGATGTAAGGTCATTCACCACTTCACTTGCTCATCACCAACACTTCTTGTACTCATCTCGGACTGATCTTCTTCTAGCTTCTCATGGCATCATTAGATCATCCTCCAAAGAGTATCAAGTCCTTGTGTAGCCTTGGCTTCTTCTTCTAGAGTAACCGCCAAGCTGGTCTCATCAAGAAGTCTTCTCAACACTCCCCCTCAAGCTTGACCATGTGGAACAAGTCAAGCTTGGAAGGAGAGCTTCTTGATCCTCCACATTTGCTCAGTGCTGTCTACCTTCTTGAACCAGCACCTTTGTGATCGCTGAAGTCTTCTTAACACTCCCCCTCAAGCTTGACCATGTGGAACAAGTCAAGCTTGGAGGAGCAGCTTCATGATCACACCATCAGACCCTTACAACACCTTCTGAACTCGCCATTTCCATGGAATGCTAGTGGAACCTTCAGCTCCCTCTTCAGACTGCTCACACTTGAAGCCGCCTTGATAGAGTAGCTCCATCATATTCACACAGCCCCCACTGCCAGATGACTCCTTATCCATCAGTTACTTGCAATGATCTTCCTTCTTTGTGGGTGAGGAGTGACTGTCTTTGCAGCCACTTGAACTTCTCTCTCCACCATAAACTTGCACCTTCTTTTAGTACCTGATACATTATCCCAAAGGTGCATCAGTACTGATCAGGAAACAAGAATGCATCATACTAATGCTTTATACATCAATCAAAACAATATCTTTTCAAGCTATGAATAAGATGAATTGAGTTGAAAGAGTTTAAGGGACCTTCCCTTTTATTTTGGTGAGTTTCCAAACTCAGCCAGTAGTGCACCCTCTTCTTGGCCTCATCAACCCCTTGGAACACTTTTAGTGTGAATCCCTCAGCATCATGTTCTTCACGAGCCTTCATACACACAGCTCCAGCTGATAGCTGATGACAAATAGAAGCCTTTGCACTCGCTAGAATGGTGTGAGAGATTGAGAGATTGTGAGAGAATAAGTGAAATTAAGAGTAACCAGAGATTAATAGATTAAGATAATCAAGAACAATACTTAGATTATGAAGGAGAAAGGGGAAAACCTCCTTAACTCACATAAATGTTTACAATTGCCAAATGAGAGCATATATAGCTCTTTACAAAGTTGTAAAATCATTACCCTAAATCTAAAGGCTAATATAACTTGAATTAAATGGATGGATTAGATGCATAGCTGATCTGGTCGTGGCTTTACTTCCTGGTGCATGATTGGCTTATTTTGAATCTGGTCAAGGAGGAGACTGGCGCCTGATTGGTTGCTGTGAGGCTCCCTTGAACATTCCCTTATATCAGACCAGATACAGAGTCTTCTCTTCCTCTTAGACAGCTTGTACCATCCTGTCATTGGCATCAGCTCCTTTCTTATCCCCAAAGCATCTTCTTTGATACTCCTTTGTCTTCTTCTCTTAAGTGTTTTGTTATCTTCTCTTAAGAGTTTGATAAATGACCAGATGCATTGCCCAGACATTGCACATGTCTCTCTGAATGTCCGATTTCGCCCAGACTTTGCACAAGTCTTAAAATGCCTCAAATGGTCAAGTTATGCATTTCTGGGTCGGACCGGTCCGTACGGCTCCGTACGGTCCGTACCACGTCCGTACCAAATCCATACGGCCTCGCCCAGACTTTGCACCCTCGACCATCCACTCTCAAACATACTTCTAAGTCCCTCCTGGACTTGCCCTAACTTTGCACCACCATAAGATCACTTCTGGACTTCTTAAGACTCTCCTGAAGCCTTACAGACAATCTCTAGAAGTCTGACCCTATCTTTGCACCAGACCCAAACTCCTCCATACTTCTCCTTTCAATCCATTTATATTCTTCAAGTTAACATTATATTATGTCCCACGGGCCGACCCCCAAAGGCATGTACATATAGTAGGACGGTTTGGACAGTTATTTCAGAGACCTCGGCCTACGCAGGCCTAACCCGCCGTGACCTGCTTAAGAAAATCCTGATGTCGTCCGGGACGAGACAGGATGAGACAACTTGTTTGACATCTCTATTTTTGGGCCGAAGAAGCTGGTTCACATGAATTTATTTTTGTGCTTTTTCCCAAAAGACCTTATACTAATTAGAGTTCAATTTCTTTATATATTAGATACTTCTTTCTCTAATTTTTCAGTGTGAGACTTTTGTTTGATATTTCACATTCTTTCCCGCAAACTAAGGACCACACTCATCTCATATTTTTTGTTCTGCGAAACCTTAACCTATTGCGTCTTCAAATTCAGACTTACCGCTATGATATAAATTATTAGGATTATTAAGTCTATGTCTAATTTTTCATTGCCTGATTAGTACGATATTGTTCACTTTGTATCTAAGAAGCTGATCCGCATAAATTTACTTTTGGATTCTTTCCTCAAAGGCCTCATATTAATTACAATTGGACATCTATATATAGAAAGTAGACTTTTATCTCTTCATGTGACATGTGGAAGAGGGGTTTGTTGACATGTGTCCCCATTTTTTTTTTCATTTTACATTTTAGCTCATTCATCTTTTATATTATTGCAATTTGGTTCATCACTTTCTAATTATGCACTATTTTATTCTTTTCACAATAATCATCATCATTTGAAGTGTTATAATCTATTTTATCAGTCAAAAAAATACACGATGAATTAAACAATTAGTATAGTAATATAAATAATTTTTACCTATTTAATTCACTCACAACTAAGAACAACATAAAACTTCGCTATTTTATTATTTACTATTTTAAAATTATTTATTTACAAATTATATATTTAATTTTAATATTAACTAAACTAAAAAGAATAAACTAGATCACAACACATAATTTAAACATAAAACCTCCATAGTCACAAAGAGAAGCAAACCGCCAAAGTAACACTAACTCAATAAAAGCTCAGGATTGAATGGAAATCAAGAACAAAGATTAACTTACCTCGCTTTATTATAGAGTGTCATGGCCAGAACAAGAGAAAGTCAGAAAGTGGTTGAAAGATAAACTTTGAACAAAGCAACCTCTCGAACACAAATAATTACGATGAAAGACCAACGAAAAAATAAGAAAACATGTTACATAAAGAATAATCAATAGAAAGCCAAAATCACTATGAAGCAGGAAGAGACTTTCCTAACGCACCATAAGCATAACTACCAACTAAGAAATAAAAAGCACCTCACAAACTAAACAAACAAAAACAAAAATTTCATGCCAACATAGAACCACAAAGCTCTGGATAGAAGAGACCAAAGTTCCAGTAAACTAATTTTGCACACTTATACTAAAGGAAGCAAGGGAAGAAAATAAACAACCTTAGGGAGAAAAAATGGAAGCCAGTTACCGCCAAAGCAGAGTATAAGCTTGAGACCTGAAACAACCTTCGAAACTTACAAAGCATACACGGAGGAAAACACTATCCAAACCTATAGAGCAAGCATGAAGAAAGAGAGAGTCAGAAGAGACGCAGACAACGATGAAAGCTGTAAGAGATGAAAAAACAAAGAAGGAAGGGTAGACGAAATGAAATCGGTAAACCGTGGAATCTAACTTGAGCTACGAAAGAGAACATAAAAGTTAGATCACCAGAATCCAAATCTTGAAAACTAAGACAAGCATAATGAACCAGGATAACAACATCAAAGACGACTAAACTCAGACCCAACCCAAAGAGATGCAATTCCTAAGATCAGTTGAAATCTAAGGAAGAGGAGAAGCAGCCAATATTGACTGTAACAACTTCAATGCCGTTATAAAACAACCGCACAACTGAGAACTTATAAACCCGATCTATAACAAAAATCAAATAATCTCACATGAAAAAGGAGAGGAAGAACAAGAGCATGGTGGTGACTCTTTCTTAGTGATGGTGAGAAACACTTCACAACAAAATAGTAAATGAAATATATAGATTGTGACCATTCAATGTCAAAATATGGAGAGACGACACAAAACATTTTAAATTTTCAAATATTTAAAAAAAACATAAAATATAATTTTTATTGCTATAATTGTTAATCTTCGATCAATAAAACAAATTTATTGAAATTCAATATGCTTTACATCAGAGACTTCAATATGCTTTACATCATAGGTTCACTTCACTATTAAGAAGTACTATTATACACACAAAAACACATTATTTAAAAGCCAAACACATAATATATTAACAGATTACATATTACTACATGTCACAATATTTAAAGCACTAAATCATGCACTTAATTAATAAAGACAATTACATAATTATATCATCCAAAAAATCATAATTAACAACACTAGCTATAACAATATATATTAGACTATCTTTTGTCAACTTTCCAACGTGCAACTTTGTTTGATATTTCATATATTAGACTTATCTCGTGTGTTTTTTCTTGTTTTAAGAATGCGTCTCCCACAATGTCTCGTTCCTTTAAGAATATCTCTTCCACAACATCGCAAGTGTCATGATCTTCTGATTTACTTTCTGTCACATATCTTATTTTTCGACTTGAAGGATCTACTCTAAAAGTATTTTGTTCTTCTTGCAGATCTTCATCAATCCGCTTTAATACCAATTGTTGGGTTGTGAATGTCCATATCTGATTAGTATGATATTGTCTATTTAAAGCTAAGAGATAAGTTTACATGGATTTACTTTTCGATTGCTTTCTAAAATACTAACTAGAATTGAATTTCTCATTAT
>OVBX01006110.1:0-11861 GCA_900406325.1 Erucastrum elatum
AATAAGGCATTAATTTAATTATTTATTACTTCGTCAATTTCAAAATAATACATGTTTTTAAGTTTACACATGTTAATAAAACATATTCAATTTCAACAATATTTTTTTGTGATAATCTATTTCCATTATTCTACACTAATAAAAATTCAATAAATGCAATTATTATTTGTCCATAAATGCATTAAAATGAATAAAATATATATTTTTAAAACATTTCTTAAAAAAACATGTATCTTAATGAAACAGAGTGGATATTACACTCACTGTTACAATAATAATAATTTAACGACTCCCTTGCATAAATTATTGTTTAAGGAAATATAAAATAAAGTAAAACTAGAAGAGAAAAAAATTATGTAAATCATTTGGTAAAATAAACAACGCATTTTAATTGTTCAATAGATTATCAATTTAAAAAAAGATTCTGTAAAATAAAACTTAAAATAAATACCACAAAGAAAAGTTTGACTAGTAAATGTATTTATATAGTAAATTCACAACCAATTAAACAACGATTTATTCTCAAAACGATCGCTGGAATTAAGAAGGCTATGTTGGATCCCCATGCATGTTGACAAGTCAACTATTTGCAGGTGTGGAACACGTTGGTGGTGACATGTTTGATAAAATTCCACAGGGTCAAGCCATATTCATGAAGGTAAAACCTACCTGTTTCACAACAATTACGTATTAAGCTCTTCAATTAAAAAAAAATCAAAAAGAAAGAAACAAGGAATAATTTATCTATAATTGAGAAATATAATCAAAGTTTTTATTTAATTTTGCATGCAGTGGATACTTCACGATTGGAACGATGATCAATGTGTGGAGATATTAAAAAACTGTAAGAAAGCATTACCAAAAAATGGCAAAGTCGTTATAGTTGAATATATAATACCGCGAGAAATTTCGGATATCGATCTAGCAACCAAAAATTCACTGTGCTACGACGTGGGAATAATGTGTGTAACACAAGGAGGCAAAGAGAGAACCAAAGAAGAGTTCGAGGTTTTGGCTATGCAAGCAGGTTTTAACCTCCCAAATATCATTTACGGCGCTTATTCTTTTTGGATCCTTGAATTATTTGCAGATTGAAATGGAATTTCAATTTGAAAGATCTCGTCGTTTTTCAAGCTAAATAAATGAAATTATTAAAGATTATTGTATTTTCTCCCTTAATGTGGTTGTACGTGGTTGGGTGCGTGTTCCTTGAATATATATATATATTTGAATATGATTATCAAGTTGCCAAAAAAAAAGAATATGATTATCAAGTTGCAGTTATAATTTTTTTTTTCCTTTTTCTTAAAGTTGCTGTCAAACTGACTACTTTTGCAAAGAGAAAATATTTCTGATCTCATATTCTTTTTTTTCTCATATTCTCATTAACCAAAACATATGCTAAAAGGTGGATACTATTCTTTTGACTCGGATTGCAAACAATTTCAACCAAATTGCTCATATGCTAAAAGGTGGATACTATTATTTTGACTCGGGTTGCAAACGATTTCAACCAAATTGCTCACCCCTCAGAACACTCATTCTTTCTGATCAACACTCTAATAGTAGTAGATACTGAAAATGCAATTTGCAGATGTGTTTTGTATCAGTTCGTGAAATATTGCCGAAGACAGTACATACATGTCTTATGAAGATGAAACTGAATGAAGATCGGGTTTTGTGATGTGTGTGGACTTGATGAGATTAGAAAAGAAAACATGATATGTGCTTGAAGACATATAAACGTTTTCCATAAAGCAAAAGAAAGTTTGTTTGAAGATGAAATTTTCCATTAAGTTGAATGGAAAGTTAACTTATGGGTATTGGAAAGATTTGGAGAGCAAGTTAAAGACGTGGAGAGCAAGTTCTTGTCTGCTATATAAGGAGAGACGTGCTTTATGAGAAAGCCATACCTCATAGAAGAGAGAGAGAGAGAGAGAGAGAGAGAGAGAGAGAGAGAGAGAGAGAGAGAGAGAGAGAGAAGGGTTTCATTGTATATAGGTGTGTGTTACTGCTTGGTGTCAAAGGACATCTGAAGCGTTGTCTGATGGAGTCTGATGTGGACTTAGTTTGGTGGCGTCGAGTTGACGCTTTCTCTACAAGAAATATGCACATTCTTAGCACACGATAAACGCTATGATAGGACTATCATAGCGAAATCACTAATGCTATGTCATCGACAGCTATCATAGGTACTCCGTTACGATAACATTTTTTTGAATGCTCGAAATGTGTAGATATGATAGCAATAGCCAGATGATATTATTAATTTAACTATATCACTTTTTGTTACAAATTGGTTACGAATTTCATATTTCGTGCTATGATAGGTTATTCAATAATAGCAATTGTATATTGCTATTATATTTTTATTTATAACATTGTAAAATGCTGTAAAATCTTGAGTGGAAATTATATAAAGAATTAAACCAAAATATTTATAATTAAAAAAATATATTTATAAACAAAAATTTGTTTACAAATTATGGATTACATCACTAAACACCAATTAAGAAAATCTAAGTAACAAAAAAACCCTACAACTAGATTTCTTCTTCTTCTTCTCACAAAAAAAACCCTACAACTAGATTTCTTCTTCTTCTTCTTCTTCTTCTTCTTCTCACAAAAAAAACCCTACAACTAGATTTCTTCTTCTTCTGTTGCTTATAGTTTGTCTTCTACAAGAAACAAAAATGAGAAGTTGAGTATTAAGGAAACTGGTGATTACCAGATAACATGCTTTCCAGAAAATCAGTAACCCTTTGTACAGGAACTGTGAAATCTCCACCACCCATTATAACAGCTCTTCTTTCAAACTCTCTCTAAAGAAAAGAAAAAAGATCAAATGAGATCAAAGTAATAGTCATACAATCAACATTCAGACTGATACCTGAAACTCAATCCCAGCTAAGGGTCCACTAAGATTGAGAAGATCAAAGTCTTTTGCTGAGACTGTGACGACGAGTGCAGCATTAGCCCACTTGGATGAACGGTGAGAAAACGACATGCCATTGATGCAGAGTTCGTTTGGGTTTGTGCTGGTAAGATGGAATTGATCTTATTCATGATGATTCTTGCTAAGAAAGAATAAAACAGCAAGAAGCTCTCTATAAGGAAAGTGTACCTGGCCACCAAGACACATGCAAAAGGAGTAGCAAGAGAGACACTGTTCTTTTGAGCCTTTTGCCAAAACCTCCAAGGCCTTCTTTTCATATTTGATTGGGATAAATAAAAAGAAATATTAGATCAAGAAAAAGATAAATACTATGCACAACAAACAGACAAGAGAGAGAGAGAGAGAGAGAGTTGCACCTTCCAGCGCAAACAATAATACGTTGCCGTTGATTCTTGTTTTGACGATGCTTAAGAGAAAGCTGAGCAATCTGGATGGCTGACGTTAAGTTAATCTCTTCTCCTACATCCCGGCCTGAATAATAATAGTGTCAACACCACTCCTTGTAGAAATTCAAAACCAACTTCCAAAATAGGCTTTGAGTATATACTTTACCGTGCATACACGCCAAATTTTTGCCAAGATTAAAGGTAGGAGAGCTTCCCAAAAAAGGATGAGCTTCGCCTATCCCATAAAAAGATGAGAGACAACACAATAACTAGTCCTTATCTTGCAAATTGCAATGGTTCCACATACCTTTTCTTGAGAGTCGTTGGAATGTTCTTCGGTGTACTGGCTATGAATCCAGTTGCGATGTGAGAGGGAAAATGGGTTATGAGAGAGGGAAAGAGTATATCGTGAGCGATGAGAGAGGGAAAGTGAGGAAATTTTTGAGATTTTCGTTGAGTGTTTCATGAAAAATTAGATTTTTGCTTTCCGCTTATTAAACCTTTACCATAGCATTAATCTAGTGGCGTAATAGAGTATATACAAGCTATCGTAATGTACTATCAATGTGAGCCTTTTTGTAGTGTTTGTGTGGTGGAGTTAGCCATCGTGTGTAGCTCGTTTGGGCTTTATGTATGCTTGGTTGATCAAGCCTTTGGTGTCATTTCTCTGCGTTAGTTGCTGACGTAGTTGTTGACATACTTCCAGAGTGTTGGAAGAGCGAAGCCTACTCAGAGGGGAGTTTAGCAAAGGCTGTTTCATTGCATAGATCTATGAAGATTGCAACTGTAGAAGACTGTGCTTTAGTGAGCCAGATGTGATCTATGCATGTCTGTTTTATTCCTAATCTTTGTAGATTGCTACTTAGAAAAGAGTGGTAAACATTAGTGTGTGTGTGTGTTGTACCATATAGCATTTGTACGTTGCTCCTTGTTCTAAGTCAATGAAATCTGAACAGGGTCCCGGGGATGTAGGAAACAAATTCTGTTAACAAGCTTCGTGTATTTTAATTTTTTGCACTTGGTTTTCGTCGCCTTATTTGAACTAACAATTGGTATCAGAGCAGATCACCTAAGTTACTGGTGAGATTCGTGGATGATGAGGACGAAACTTGTTCAGGAAGTAGGACAAAGCTTGATTAAAGATCAATGAAGATGGCGTGATGGGTTTTCTTCTTTGATTTGTAAGATGTTGATCTCCGAGTTGGTTTTGGACCATGATGTGACTCATAAGGGAAGATTGAAGACGTGGTTTTCAAGCTAGTTATGATGAGTGCACATGCATAGTTAAAAAGGACAGATTGAAGATGCAGTTTGCAGAGGTGTTTTGTATCAGTTTGTGAAGTACTACAGGAGGTCGTACATGCGTGTCTCATGAAGGTGAAACTGAATGGAGATCGGGTTTTTTGATGTGCGTGGACTTGATGAGATTATAAGAGGAAAGAAGATATGTGCTTGAAGACATATGGACGTTTTCCATAAAACAAAAGAGAGTTTGCTTGAATATGAAATTTTCCATTATGGTAAATGGAAAATTAACTTATGGGTATTGGAAAGACTTGGAGATCAAGTTAAAGATGTGGAGAGCAAGTTCTGGTCTGCTATGTAAGGAGGGACGTGCCTTATGAGAAAGACAAACCTCATAGAAGAGAGAGAGAGAGAGAGAGAGAGAGAGAGAGAGAGAGAGAGAGAGAGAGAGNTGTCGAAGGACATTCTGAAGCATTGTCTGATGTGGAGTTAGTATTGTGGCGTGGAGTTGACGCTTTGTGTGGTGCAGTTAGCCATCGTGTTTAGCTCGTTTGGGCTTTATGTATGTTTGGGTGATCAAGCCTTTGGTGTCATTGCTCTGCGTTAGTTGCTGACGTAGTTGACATACTTCTAGAGTTTTGGAAGATCGAAGCCTATACTCAGGAGGAGTTTAGCAAAGGCGGTTTCATTGAAGAGATCTGTGAATATTGCAGCTGTAGAAAACAGTGTGCTCTAGTGAGCCAGATGGGATCTATGCATGCATGCTTTATTCCTAATCTTTGTAGATTGCTACTTAGAAAAGAGTGGTAAACACTATGTGTGTGTGTGTGTGTGTGTGTGTGTGTGTGTGTATGTGTGTGTGTGTGTGTGTGTGTGTTGTACCATATAGAAAATGTAGGTTGCTTCTTGTTCTAAGTCAATGAAATTTGGACAAGGTCTTGGGGATGTTGGAAACGAACCCTGTTAACAAACTTTGTGTGTTTTTATTTTGTGCACTTAGTTTTTGTTGTCTTATATGCTCTAACAGATACGATCAACTTCAGGGATTGCTTGATAGAGTTTAGCTTATTGTAATTATTGTACATAATGAACTCTTCTTCTTTTCATCAATGGTAGCCGATTACAGTGTATGCTCTCATGGGGAACAAGCTTAGCACACCAGTCTCATGGCGACTGTGAAGCCAGACTCATCACGTCTAAGAACAAACTAAATCAAGCATAAAATTTACTCTCCAATCCATCTCTCGTTATTCATAAAATCTATTTATGGATCGTCTTTTTCCTTCATCCTCGGTTTCAGGCTTGTAAGGAAAAGCTTCTCTCCTAGCTAGAATGTCTCTTATACTATATTTCCTTGTCCACGTCAGCTTTCTTACTTGTCACATCCTTAGATGAATATTTAGTATCTATCAATACTTTCCCCATTGAAAATAAGTTTGCCCACAAGATTATCCTTTAAAAGCCGATGGTCCAACTCAATTAATGTGGCTAATCCTCTCGTGAACATCATCATCTCTTTTGTGTAATGGTTAAGCGCCAAACTCTTATATTTGAACTCCCTTGATTTGTAAAACTTTGTCCACCTCTGTTTTCATTGTACCCAACCTAGTAGTAGTCTATAAGAGCTAGTTGTCTCTTGGTCTCAAAGCCTGTGAGCATCGTCGTTTTCTTAACAGCTTGATATTTTATGTTAGGGTTTGTTTGGAACCGAATGATACAACGAGAATCATCCCGATGAGACTCGAGGTTTTGGAGTATTCAACGTCGTGATACACAGTGACTATTTCAATGTCCGAAGATTTTAAAGGATGCAGTATTTTCTTGATGAGGTTACATGTGAGTTGCTCTTTTTATTTCAACTTGGACACTATCAAACATAGCTATGCCTGTGTCTCTATCTGTGGTTTGCTTTGCTCTTAAATTCTCCAAAAATATCGGACATCATATGTTTGATGGTGCTTGGATCCATGTAAACCTTAAGTTATGAATGAAAATATGTATAGCTTAACAAAAAAAAGAAAAAAAAATATATTAGTCAACAAATTTTTTTATCGGGCCCATTAAACCCAAAAAGTGGGAACTCAAAAGTTGATAAGATTTTTTCCCAATCCGAAAACTCCATTCTGCTTTCAATACCTTCGTTCACTGAGAAAAAATGACATCTTCTTCTCTGTCAACTCTTTGTAGCTCCTCCTCTTCTTCTCTGCATTTATCTAAAAGAAAATATTTTACATCATATTTTGTAAAAAAAAATAAATAGAAAGATAAAGTCTTAATAATTAACTAAAGAATATTAATACATCAACTAATAAATATAAACTAATACATATAAAGTAACTAATAAATATAAAGTAACTTAATTCATTTATTTTATATTTTATAAATCATAAAATTAAAAAATAATACACATTCATGAATTTTAAAACATACTTCAAAATAGTAAAGTAAGATGTATAAATTATGATAATTCAATATAGTATGATATGAGTTGAATTAAATATAGTTAATTTTATAATAATAAAATAAATTATGACCAATATAAAAATCAAAAATATTTTTTTACTATAATTTACATTTTTAAAATATAAGTAAAATAAAAAAGGAAAGGTTATGTAAATGAATTATCTTAATTTCATAAAATTATGTTAATTTTAATTTAATTATCTATAAAATAATTTTTAAAATACATCTATCAAAGTTACTTCTCAAACTTTTATTGGAAGCTCGTGAACACCTATCAATATATACAATAACAGAAATGTTTTTATAAATTCTAACTAATTTCATGCCTTCTGATTATGGTTATATTAAGTTACACAAACATAAAAACATAGAATTTAAAAGAAAATTTAATATTAATAAAACATACAATTTTAATAGTAATAAAATGTAATATATCTACTTTGTTAAAGTATATAGTGTGATTTTAATTTTTTTGATGATATTTTAAATTTATTGATCATCATGGGAAAGAATAACATTTACAAAGGCATGGCTACTTCTATATTGTGACTATAAAGAACTTCCTCTATAAGAAAAGAAATGTAAAAAAAAAATAAGATAAAAAACTCTATTTCTCTTAACCTGATAACTCAAATCATCTATGCAGAAGACCAGCATTTTTGCGCTGTCCATAATACTTCAGGGAGCATATTCTGTTTCTCATTTGCTTGTCAATGACCATAGACAGTTGATCAGTTGTTTTCCAAGTCATCTGATGCCTTCTCTCATTTCTTTCCCTCCAAACATGGTAGTTTATCATCTGAAATACCATCTTAAGCAAGATAGAATCTAATCTGTTCCTTCTACGGCCTGCAACCATCCTCATCGTTTCACTCCAATCTGGGTTTGTTCTTCTGCTAAAAAACCTCACACCAGTTTTTCCCAAACAGTGAAAGAGTAGGGACAAGCAAAGAAAAACTGATCTCTTGTCTCATCCCTCTCCCCACATAGCCCACATCCCTGAATGACTCCCCATTTCCTCATTCCATCTCCAGTAGAGAGTTGATTCAGCACAGCCAGCCAGGTGATGAAAGATTACCTCGGTATGCCTTGAGAGAACCATATTTCTTTGCTCCAATGAACTTCATTCTTCCGGGACCGAATTTGTTCCCAAGTGGCTCTTGAAGAAAAATCTTCTCTATAATCATCCTCCCCATGTTTTCAAAGCACCCGATCCTTACCTTTAGCTGTCGCAGGAAGTGGTTGTGCAAGAATCCTATTATAAAGTTCATAATGTCTTCTGCTACGCTTACCAGTAACACACCAACCGTTTGGATTGGTAGCTTCCGCCACTGTTGCTTTACGATTGAGGCCCAAGTATATGGTTCCAGATGCACGTGTAACATCAATCAACTTTCCCATTCCCAACCAATCATCAAACCAAAAAAGGTGCTATCTCTATCACGAACCTCCATCTTTATAAACTCATAAGCCAATCCTCGAAGCTTTACTCCAGATCCACGATCCTGCTGTATCATCTTTAACATCCCAAAACGAGCTGTGACTGAGGAGATAGTGTCGCGTCCAACAGACCCAGAGGGAGCTCGGTTGCGTGAACAAGCGCCATATGAGCCGGATAGCGAACACTATAGATGAGTCGCGCAGATGCCGAATTCCAAGCCTACCTTCCTCTTTAGGATAACACACATCATCCCAACATACTTTTGCTTTGTGAGTCTGAGTAGGCGAACCAGACCAGAGGAAAGCACTACACATTTTTTCGATAGTCTCCAAACACTGAACATGTAGTATGAAAGCGGCACACCAGAAGTTAACAATGCTTGCCACAACTGATTTGATCAGTTGAAGTCTGCCAGCGAAAGATAAGCTTTTATTAGTCCAACATAGCATCATGATCCTCACCTTATCAATCAATGGTTCATAGTCGTGAGCAGTGAACGATCTAGTTGTTAATGGCATCCCCAAATAGCGAATCAGAAAAGTGCCCGCAGGGATACCCTTAGACTCGGCTTCTGATAATAACGGAGCAAGTGCTTGACCACCCACAAACATTTGCGATTTTGCTTGATACGAAGGCCAGACATTCCACCAAACGTTTCCATCACCTGCATGACCCCCTGAAGTAAAGATGAGGTACCATCCGTGAATACAAGTATATCATCTGCAAAGCTTAGGTGAGTTAACTTAACCCCTTGGCATTGAGGATGATACGAAAACCGTCTGTCTGCCGCAGCTTGATTCAATAACTTGGACAGCACATTATTGAGGATTACGTAAAGATATGGTGAAAGAGAGCACCCATGTCTAATGCCTCGCGCACTGGTGAAGAAACCCTCCAAACTCCCATTTACCACCACAGAAAACGCTGCGGTAGAGATACAGATCTTTATTCATTGAATGAATTGAGCTTGTAGCCCAATCGCCTGAAGGACCGTTGTGATAAAAGACCATTTGACTGTGTCAAATGCCTTGGATATATCAAACTTAATGGCACATCTCTCTGAGGTAGTTGCTTTGTGTTATCCATTCACCAACTCGGATGCCAAAAGAACATTCTCCAGCAGCACTCACTCTTTAGCAAAGGCACTCTGATTTGCTTCCACCGCCTCCGGAAATATTATTTTGAGTCTCAATGCCAAAAGCTTTGAAATCACCTTGTAAATAAGATTACAGCAGGCAATAGATCTGTAATCTTTCATTGACTGAGCAGCTTCCGTCTTCGGGATGAGGGTAAGGGCGGTGGCATTAATCCCAGTTGGCATAAATCCAAACAGAAAAAGGATTGTATTGCTGTGATGAAATCTCTCCCAACTACAGGCTACGCAGCAATGAAAAACTCTTTAGTAAAACCATATGGACCCGAGACCTTGTCATTGGGAAGCATACGTAGTGCTGCGAGAATTTCATGTCCTGATACTGGAGCAACTAACTTTGCACAATCTTCTGGTGGCATTAATAAGACAGCAGATTACGTATATTATCCACAGAGACCTCCTCTCCAGCTGCGTCTTGTGATTGTAAGAAACGCTGGAAATGCTAGACTGCTTCCTTCTTTATTTCTACCGTTGTAGTAATAACTTCTCCTTGCTCTGTTACGAGGCTTCTGATAGTGTTTTGCGCTGTGTGAGTCGTAGCTACTCGATGAAAGAACATTGTATTGTGGTCACTCACTTGCAGCCAACGAATACAAGACTTTTGCTTGTAAAATTTTTCTTCAATCTTTGCCAACTTCTGCCACCGAACTGAAGCCTCTGCCTCTCTTGCAAAGGTCTCTGGATTGGGATCCAACAACACCTGACTTTGACACTCACAAAGCTCATCATATGCCTGCTGTGTTCGATTCTGAAGGTTTCCATAATTTTCCTTATTTAATACTCGGAGATGGAACTTAAGCTGCTTCAGTTTTTTGTGGAGTGTTGTCAGCGCATACCGAGAATGAAAGACCGATGGAGTAGCTTCCCATGATTCCCTGAGTGTAGGTAGAAATTTCTCGTGTTCAGTTAAGTAGTTGAAGAAAAGGAATGGTTTCCTAGCTTCATTCAAATGTCCCGATAGCTTAACCAAGCAGCGAGCATGATCCGAGACCCCTCCAGCCTCAAACTTTGCAAAGGATTGGGGATAAGATCTGAGCCATTCCCTATTAACTATTGCCCGGTCCAGTTTATTTCCGATCGGATCCTCTTGCCGCTTATTCCACCAAGTATAAAGGGCACCAACAAAAGGCAAGTCCAATAAACCTCAATCTGTTGCAGCCTCCTGCAGATGGATCATTCCTGCTTGCTCAGTGTGATAGTCCAAAGCTCGAGAATGCTCATGAGAAGCCAAAGTAACAGTAAAATCTCCCATTAATATCCAAGGCAAATTCAAATGAGCATAGGCCGCATAGGTGTCCCGAAGATCCCTCCACAGAGTAAGTCTTTCAGCAGCAGTGTTAAAACCATAAACCGCAGAGCAGATGAACTGTTTTCCCGTCTCCGACACCTGAACAGCACAAGTTATAACTTGATCACTCATATGAAGCTTGTGACCACCACTTTATCCGACCAGCAGAACCAGATTCTTCCTAACGGATGAAACTCATAATTATTGATACATTGCCAGTGTGGCAAAGCCGCTTCCAAACAAATACTACTCTTTCCTTCCTTCACTCTAGTTTCAATCAAACATTCAAACAAAGGATGATATGTGTGTATCTAACTACGAACTGCTCGATGTTTGCATGTCATGTTGAAACCACGCATGTTCCAAGAAAAAAAACTCGTCATAGCTTCCGTACGGAAGATTTTTTGAGTTGGCCCTGCTCCCCTCCGAATTTCAAATCTCTAGCTCTCACTATTGTCTTCTTGGCTGACTTATTAGCAGCAGACCCTGCAGCCCTTTTCCCTTTCCCATTACCTTGCTTGGGTAGTTTAACTTTATCGTCAATTAACTCACCCTCCTCTAATTCCTCAACCTCAATATTTTCATCCTCCAAAACTTCTTCAGCATCATCATTAACTTCCAATAGTGGGCTGAACCGAGAGGGTAAATGTGGGAACCGAAATTCGCACTGTCGATTTTAGTTAAGTTTTATCGGAGGAAAACTAAGTAAACCTAGTTTTCCCTGAAGGCTCGGATTCTCTGCGACAACCAAACGAAATTGATAAAAAGAGACAATCAAGCGGAAAAGTTGCACTAAGGCATTCATTAAACGGATGATAAGTTGGATACAATATTCTTCCGATAACGGGAAGTAGAGATACGTTGAAGAGGAAACAACAGAAATATAGGAGACAAAACGTTCTAAGTCTTGCTCCGCTAGTCTAACCTCC
>OVBX01006111.1:0-12209 GCA_900406325.1 Erucastrum elatum
TCTTGATGAATAGCTCCAGCAAAGTCCATCCCTCGCAAAAAATACAGGCCATCAGACTGCTTAGCCACTCCATTCAGCGTCTTCGTAATGCGGTCCTGTATCAGTCCAAGTTTATCAGTAATCTGAAATAAGCACTTTTTCTGGCGTGCTAACTGAGAGACAGAAATCAAGTGACATTGAAGTCCCTTGACAAATAAAACGTTCTGAACTGTGAGAGTAGAACTCAGAAATGCCGTTCCTTGCTGTGTTGCAAGAGTAATTCTACCATCAGGTAGTTTAACTGGTAATGAAGCCGTATCAAGTATATCGATCAAGGAATCAAGAGAGCCAGTCATATGATTTGTAGCTCTTGAATCAAGTATCCAAGAAAAATTAGAAGACATACCAGTCAGCGTATTCGCCGGTGTCTTACGCTCATTTATGATAGTCACCAATGTCTTCCACTGGTCATCAATGAGACCAGTAAGACCAATACGGTCAGATGAGGTAATTGTATTAGCTGAATATTGCAGTTGAGGAGAAAAGGACACTGCATTTGCTCGAGCGGGATTAGTAGGTGAACGCTGTGTCGTTGCGTTAGTTCCACGTCCGGTAGGTGTAGGTAACCGTGCTCTAGGCCTGTCTCCCCACCATTCAGGATACCCTAGAGTACGAAAACATTTTGACGCGAGATGACCCTTACGGCCACAGCTCGTACATGTAAGCTTCATTCTTTCTTCTTTGGAAATAAACGAGTGACTCGAGGATGAGGATGAGCTTGGTTGATGGTTTGTGCGAACTGCATGAGCCATCGTCTCGACTTTCTCATCAAGAACACGAGTCGTGTGTTTCGAGTCTTCGTCCTGAAGCAAGGCGCTATACGCGACATCAAGAGAGGGAAGAGGATCTCGTGATAGGAGGTTGGACTTAACAGATCCGTAAAGTGATTCATCCAGTCCTTTGAGAAACTCGTGCAACCTGTCCTCTTCTCTTTCTTTCTCAAGATTAACACCAATTGCACAGCCACAGTTCTTGGTGATTCGATGTTCTGCAAGAGCAGTCCATAATTGCATCAGTTTACCGTAATAGGCCTCAATGGACAAGCCATGTTGCCTGCAAGTCGCTAGCTCTGCTTTGATCCTCTGAACTCTCTGTCCATTGTTCACAGAGTATCGACGTCGTATGTGTTCCCAGTAGTCGCTCGCAAGTTCAAGATGCGAGAGATTAGAGCGAACTGATTCAGTAATGGTTAACTTGATCCAAGATAGAACCAAGGCGTTGTTGGTCCACCAGTCATCAAGATCATCAGAATCTTGAGGTGGTTGTGAGAGCGTACCATCAACAAAACCGAACTTCTTTCTTGCCTTAAGCGCCATACGCAAGTTAGTAGCCCTTTCATTGTAGTTAGGTCCTTTGAGTAATGGCTGGGAGATTACCGAGCCTGGATTGTCGCTGGAGGAAAGATCATAAGGAGATATCCTTCTCCGTTGAACTTCGCCGCGAGATTGTGCGGAGGAAGTTTTCACACCTGATTCCATATTTGAGTCATCACCATCATGGCTACCCATCTTTGCGAGTTAAAAAGAGATGAGCAGACAGCAGTAAGAGAAAAAATTGTGTTTAGAGCTCTGATACCATGTCAAAAAACCTTGAGAATGAAATAGTTTCTTGTATTTATAAAGGTCGACATACACAAAGTATATATACAAACTGATTTGACCTAGTATCATACGATATGTACCCAAAAGATAAAAGGAATATTTACATAACAAGACATATGGAAATATACGATAATATGTTCGTATATATCCTCAATATGTTATTATTTGGTTGTTTTAGCACAAAACAAAAGGTTAGTACATGGTAACAAAAGAAGAAAATAGTTAAGCAAAAAGAAAAAAAAAAACAACAGAAGAAGATAATACCTAACGATCGAACGGTGTATGGAAAATCTATACCTAAGAGCATCTCCAACCCATTGCTATTTTCACTTCTATAATAGCATTTAGAGGTGAAATTGCTCGAACCCACCTCTATTTCTTCTTCTATAATAGAGATCTCTATTTTTTCCTCTATTTATAGAGGAAGAAATAGCATTCCTCTATTTTTTACTCTATATTTTAGAGATTGCTATTTTAGAGAAATACATTGGAGCATATTTCATCTTTATTATAGAGTTTCTTTATTTTAAAGGTGAAAATAGCAAAATACATTGGAGATGGTCTAATGATCGAATGACCTCGATTGCATCAGCACGAACAACTTATATGATTGGACCCTGTAACCAGGGGCGGGAAGCTGGTTACAAAATCCCTTTTTATTTTCCGCTTGTCAAGATCAAGGAAATCTAATTTACTTTCAAATTTGGTTATTAATGATCTAATTTCTACAAAATAGTATGAAATTTTCAGATTAAGGTGAAAATCCTTTTAGAGGGGTTATTACTTTTGATATTATGTGATAAAAACTAATGACTAATGCATATGTAGGATGTTAATTTCATATGAAAATGGAACTTTCTTAGAGGATTAAGAAGATTTGGCATTGGATTATAATTAACTAAGAACTATGCCTATGTGGCTATGTGGGATATTTGTAGTATATTATATATTCAAATTTAGAAGAAGATAACAAATTGTGTATATCTAATAGTACACCGACAGGTTCACAAAGTCGGTTTTTAGTTTGTTCACATACCTAAGTCAAGTATAGTCGTTTCTATCTCTATGTGTCTAGGCGAATAGATATCTAGAAGTTTCAGTTCTATTCTGGCATATTCTCCTAAAAAAAAAAGGAGAAAAGGTAAACATCCGTCTTCAGTTTGTTTTCATTTCTCGTTATTTTCTGTGATTTGTTTATGTTGATCATTTCACCAAACGCTGTTCCTCTGTCTTCTTGACGTTTCTGTATTCTCTCTTGAACCGAGGTAAGATACGTCATAGTATATACAACAGAAGTTTGTGTATATACGAATTTTCGAGCAAGCGATGAGTAGGTTTGTTAGCCGTTTTATATCATTGAATTTATACTCGAGGATATATATATAGTTTAAACTCAACATAAACTTGCATTATTTTATACGTTTTTGATAGATTATAGTAATTGTTTTCTTTTATCCAAAACAAGTAATTGTCTTTATATTGATTATTTCAGATTGAAGAGCCAAATAAGGAAACAACCGAACATGAGCATTCAAGGAGATATGGAGGAGAGGCTACTTCGTGTAGCATCAGATGCTAAGAGCCAGAGCAACAGTATAGAGAGTCTCTATCTGAGACCAAAGGTTTGGAGCGAAGTAAGTAAAATGTGGAGAATTGCATTACCTTCCTCTTTGTTCCGCATGACTTCCTTTGGTAGTATCATTGTGGCTCAAGCCTTCATCGGTCACTCCTCTAAGCTGGGTCTAGCTGCTTATGCTCTACTTCAAAGCACATTCATCCGCTTTCTCTACGGTTTAATGGTATGCAACAATGCTTGTTTATTCAACATTTTGATATAAAAAAAAGCTAGTTATACTTATTAAAATAGAAATGATTTTTTTAGTCTTTGTGGTGTTAATATATATAGGGCGGTATGTCAAGCGCAACGGAGACTCTATGCGGGCAAGCATACGGTGCAGAACAGTACCACACTATGGGGATCTATCTACAACGTTCATGGATTGTGGACATAGCCGTCACCACTTTGTTCCTACCGTTTATCATATTCGCTGGTCCCATTCTCCGTCTACTAGGCCAGAATGATGCGATCACTAGGACCGTTGATGAGATATATCCTTGGATGATCCCTTATGTCTATAGCTTAATATTCACTATGACTATGCAAATGTACCTCCAAGCACAAATGAAGAACGCTATTGTAGGCGTTCTCTCGACCTTGTCGTTGGTTCTTGACCTCTTGGTCACATGGTGGTGCGTGAGCTTCATGGGGATGGGGATCGGTGGTGCGCTCGTCGGGCTTAATGTGAGCTCGTGGTCTTTGGTGTTAGCTGAGTTTGTGTACGTCTTTGGTGGGTGGTGTCCTTTCACTTGGACTGGATTTAGCACTGCTGCTTTTGTTGACCTGGTTCCTATGCTCAAGCTCTCCATTTCTTCAGGACTCATGATCTGGTAGGTACTAAGCTTATAGTGTATATATGTAGCTATTTATATTAAAAAACTTAATTAAATGTTATATAATGCAAATGCTTATTTGTTTTTTTCATTCTTGAACAGCTTAGAGTATTGGTACCTGAGCATCCTTGTCTTAATGGCTGGTTACACAAAAGATGCTAATACAGCAATCTCTGCTTTCTCAATATGGTAAATTCAAAATCTTCCTTGCAATTTACAATATTTTAAAGTTAATCTGAGTTTCATTTAAGAAGCTAAATTATTTTGAAAATTTGCAGCCAATACATATATACATGGGAACTCAACATATGCCTAGGCTTCTTGGGTGCGGCATGGTAATGCTCACAAATTTATAAGATATCTAATCTCATAATCTTCATTGTTTATATTAAATGATAGGTAATAGTTTTCTTATATGCATGTGTAACTAATGATATTATAGCGTCCGAGTGGCTAACGAGTTGGGGAAAGGAGACGCAGCTGCAGTGAGATTCTCTATCAAAGTGATACTTACAGTATCAACAATCATGGGAGTGATATTCTCTGTTCTATGTTTAGCATTTAGTGGTCAGATATCGTATTTGTTTACCAGTAGCAAAGAGGTTTCGGAAGCAGTGGATGATCTATCGATGATCCTTGCTGTATCGATCTTACTCAACAGCGTTCAACCTATACTCTCAGGTCATAATAAACATAAAAGTCCTATATATTGGTTCTGTTTAATGCAGACTATAGATGAAGTTAAAATGGTTAAAATGTTGAAAAAAAACAGGTGTGGCAGTAGGAGCAGGGATGCAGAGTATAGTGGCAGTTGTGAATTTAGTTTCATATTATGCAGTTGGTATACCTCTGGGTCTCATCCTTACTTATGTTTTCCATCTCGGTGTTAAGGTAACTTCTCTCTTCCTTAACGTTGCTTAGTACTAATTAGAAAATACTGTAAGAAAAGTAAATATTAAGTACATTTCATTGTCTGATATGTAGGGACTATGGTCTGGAATGTTGGCTGGTATTGCGATCCAAACAGTGATACTGTGGTATATCATTTACAGAACTGACTGGGAGTTAGAGGTAAGCGATTACATTTGTTATTCTTCTTGGAAATTGGAGACATATGAATGTAATATAAAGAATCTTGAAATCTTTTTGTAGGTTAAAAAGACAAACGAGCGAATGAAAGCATGGAGCCTGAAGCCATCTCATGAAGAGTCAAATCCTATAATAGATGTTGAGAGGAAGTGAGAAGTGTTGTATAACGTTGTTCCCTTTTCAATGTAATATGTAAATATTTTTAAGGGCTAATAATGCAACTCTCGTTGCTATATAGCAAGGTCATGTAGCTTTACATTTTTTTTGCTTCTATCGAGTAGAAAGATATAATTTGCCTAGCAGTTACAGCAAATACTGATTATTCATTACGCTAAATTTCTCAAATTATTGTATAAACACAGATAGAAATTACAGGAAATCTAAAGTAATTACAAAAGAATAAAATATTATTTGCACAATAGTCTGAAAGCAGGCAAACCTTTGACGCTCGAAACATCCTCCAGCATCAGCTCATGCTCCAAGTGTGTTCTCGTTGATTTCAGAACGTCCTGCCAAAGAAAGATGAACCGCTTAAGACACAGTCAAACCGGAAATTACAAAATTGTAAACAAGATTGGTTTGAAGACATGTTTACATTGAATTCCATGTAAGAAGCTCGTTTTGCAAGCCATTGTGCATCCATCATTTGGAAAGCTACACAGTAAAGATTGTCGAACGCCACTTCATCTTCCTCCAAAAACTCCAAGAACTTTATCCCAGCTAGCGTTGATGGTTTACCTGTCAAGAAAAACACAAATACAAACACATTTCAACAGTTTGTTATCATCGGCTTTTGAATGGTAGAAGTGATGGGAGCACTTTTACCTGACTGGAGATCCAACATTTGTGCTAGCATGAATGAGATGTTGATGCCAGCGACCGCAAAAGGATATTCCCATTCGGCTCTTGTTCCGTCTTGTTTATGTAACAGTCTATGGAATGCTTCCTATCATGATGAAAACACAGACCCTTGTTAGAATCATAACAAATCAGCAGACAAGCTCTATACTAATAACTGTGTGAAGTCAGCAACTTTGGCATTTCCTTTCAAAGACGCATGCTAGATTCAAAGATGTATATTTGAATGGGAAAAGCATCACAAACCGGATAAGTCTTGGCAAAGAAGATTAGGTTCTCCAGTGATATATATCCTCCACCTCTACAAAACCATATATGAAACCAAAGCATCAGTAAAATGACTAGTGATGAAAAAGATCCAACCAAGCATATATATTACTATCGTGTGTACCGAAAATCTGTTGAAGGGTCTGTTCCTTGCCAGCCCATCTCCTTCCAGAGTTCAGATTTAAGAGGTGGTAGTTCCCTCTGTGGATACGCTAACCTCCATAGTTGTCTAAGAGCATCCTGTAAATCATGCAATTACAATAAAATCTCCACAAAACTTTTGATGTGTGGTGGAATTAATAATAGCAAACAGAGAGTCCATGAGAAACACCTACTTGATGCTCCATTCGAGATCCATCAAAGGGTATTTCTATCCTTCGCTTAATGTTTCTCAGCCTTTCTTCCTAGTAAGAGGTAATCAAATACAGACTGTGATCTTCACAGAGATATCAGATATGGTACATGGTAGTCAATTATACTTCTCTTAAACATATCGTTTGATATAGGCTTTATACCTGCAACATACTAAGAGGCGGAGGCAGAAGCTTTCCACCAGAACCTATATGAGACAGAGAAAGGAACCTCCCAAAAAGCGAGCCAGATCCAAAGACAACTTTCGCTGCAAAACCAAGAAACGAGTTGAAATGTGATAATCCCTCTTTTAAACAATCAAGGAGTAGTACTAGTAATCAAGACAAGCAAACCAAACCTATCCATTGAGCCCATTGTGCAATCAACTGAGAAAAGATTAGCGTCCAGTGAACTTGCTGTCTCTTCCGTTCTTCTTCCCAAATATCCTCCAGAGTACGCTCCTAAGAGACACATCACAGATGATATTCCTCTCATTTCAATTTGGGAATAAAAAGTAAACACTAACCTCATTGTACCCATCTTTACTGTCGCTACTACTTCCCAACAAGGGATCGCTTAATGTTTCAGAGTCTGTTGAATCATACCGTTCATACTTTCTCCCATCTACATTCCCGTGATGAAGCCTTCTCCTAAGAGTTGCAGATGCCATCTTGTAAAGCAACACACAGAATCGAATAACCCCCTGCAGCATAATATCATAAATCAGACCAAGCAAACACAACAGCAAAAAAAACATGAAAATTTGAGACTGTCTAGCTAAGTAACCCATAAGGCAGCAGAAAGAACACAAAGCTTTTCAATTTGTTAAAGTCTTCAACTTTTTTCAACGTAGACCCTAATAAATCAAATGACAGAACCGTGCAAAACAGAGACCAAACAGAGAAAACGAACCCTAATAAGCTTCTTCAAAAGGAAACCAAAATCACGTGAGACTAATTCAACAAGGACCTTTCCGATCTAGCAAACTAACACACCAATGCAACTGCAAAATCACCAACCATTTGAATCGTTTACAATACTCAGAACATCAAAAACAGAGCTGCTGTCACAAACCCTAATTTTTCCAATCACAATGAAGATAAGATAACAGAGAAACCCCCAAATTCAAATTCAACCTTTTAATCTCAAATCAGAAAGCTTTATCCAAAACCCGTAGGAATCTAAGATAAGATTGAAAGAAGAACAATATACAAATCTGGAAAATGGGTTTGATAGGTTAGCTTACAGGTAACGTGATCTCAAGTGAAAGATGAGAGCTTCCTTGGCGAGAAAGGTACGAATAATAAAATAGCTCACGAAACCCAAAGGAAACAGTCTCCGGCAACGGCAGAGTTTCCCAGAAATTCTAATTTATTTTGTTGATTTAATTTCTTCGGTTAAGTATCCGGTTTAAATGTCCGGTTAAATCATCGGTATACCTAAATGGGCTAATATTTATTTATCTACTCAACCCGGCCCAACTCGGCCCATATCAATTCATTTCCACCACCTCTCACTCTCTCACCAGATCTAATCCCAATCCCTAAAAACCCTCACAACCCTCTCCGGCACCTTCCTCCGATTCAAATCCGATGACGCTCCACGCCGCCGTAATCCAGAAGCTCCTCTCCACCGGCTCCCACCTCGGCCGCCGCGCGGCCGAGCACCATTTCAAGCAATACGCCTACGGGACCCGCAACGGTATGACCATCATCGACTCCGACAAAACCCTAATCTGCCTCCGCAGCGCCGCGAGCTTCGTCGCGAACCTCGCGCACGCCAAAGGAAACATCTTCTTCGTCAACACGAACCCCTTGTTCGACGAGATCGTCGAGCTCACCTCGCGCCGCATCCAGGGCGACGCGTACAACCACAACCGATCGACGAATCTATGGAAGATGGGAGGGTTCTTGACGAACAGCTACAGCCCCAAGAAGTTTAGGTCGAGGCACAAGAAGCTCTGCTTTGGGCCGACGACGATGCCTGATTGCGTTGTGGTGTTTGATGGGGAGAGGAAGAGCTCGGTGGTATTGGAGGCGGCGAAGCTTCAGATTCCGGTGGTGGCGATTGTGGATCCGAATGTGCCGTTGGAGTTTTTTGAGAAGATTACGTATCCTGTGCCGGCGCGTGATTCGGTTAAGTTTGTGTATTTGTTTTGTAATGTGATTACCAAGTGCTTTGTGGCGGAGCAGATGAGGATGGGGATTAATGATGGGAGTATGGATGATGTGGTTAAGGACTTGGCTGAGTGATTGGTTTGGTTATGGAGTGACAAAGTTTGAAACTTTGTCTTTATAGTTTGGTTTCTCAGTATGGAATAATAATTGTTCTTCAGAAATTTGAAGTTCTGAATGTTTTTTTTTCTTACACATTTGGATGATTTTGCTTGTAAGATTGTTGTTCCCAGTTGTGGAAGATTGTTCATTTCTTGGAATGCTATATAGTAGGTTATTTGTAAGAAACATGTTAGGAGGATTGGTATAGGAAGTTTTGCATCTAACTACATGTCTTGGATATTATTATTCCCTTTTCAGTTTACAATGTTAGTATTAGTTATCATAAAGCTGTTTTCTCATTTGTCTTACTTAAATGATTTTCAAGTGTTTATAGAGCTTTACAACTTGATTCTATATAGTTACTACAACTATTACATAGAGCTGTACAGAGAGTTTTTATATGTATAGATAGTTAGACAGTGTACCTGAAGTTGGTTATTGCTTAGGATAAGACTCATCATGTAGACACTCTTTTACCATTTTTTTTTGAACAATATATGTTCCATGATTCCTTGATATTGTCTATGAAGCACTGAGCTTGAATCGTAAATGAGAGATGGTTGTGAAGATATCTAGCAAGTAGCAACCGTATATTTACCACCCATTGCCTCTTCATGGTCCCATCTAGCAAGTACTCATTCCTTTCACCTCCTCCGATCGTCACATAAGAGATTGACTCGAGAGGGAGTTGAAAGCTTTCCCTCTACCCCTGAGTGATTTGAAAGTTGAAATCTTTGGTATCAAAGAGGCCAAGTCTCATAATTTAGAAAGCGACACGTGTGAGAGTCAAAGGTCAAACCTTTTTCCCCCAAATACTTTCTTTAAATAAATTCTCCGACATCGCCGCAAAGTACACACTCTGTCACACTACTACGGAGAAAGCGAGAGAAAACCCTAAGAAATTAGCGAGAGATGTCTTCCGTTGCAGCTAGGGTTTTGAAGGGATGCGGATCGCTTCTAGCTCCTGCATCTCGAGCCGTCTCCACCTCTTCCGTGTTCTCTTCCTCGAGGAGCTTAAGCACCATCACCGCCGGAGGCACCAAGAAGTCGGCGGCGAAATCGAAGTCCAAACCTAAGCCGAAACCAGACTCTCTGGTGAAGAAGACGCCGAGGACTACTGGGATCTTCAAGGCGACCCCTGTCTCTCCAGCTCTCGCTCAGTTCCTTGGTACCGGTGAAACCACACGCACAGACGCCGTCAAAGAGATTTGGACCTATGTCAAGTCCCACGATCTTCAGGTTTACTCTTATCTCGTCTTCTCTGCATTTTGTGTGTATAAAGTTTGGATCTTGCATGTCGAGGAAGAAGATTAGGGTTTCCGTACTTTACTTGTTTGTGGTCTTTGGACATATCACCTTACTTACTTGATGAAGTTCGTAGAGAAGTTTGATTTGGTATTGTTGTTCACCCAAAAAGATTCACTTGTGCTTTTCTTCCAAAAGCTCACTCTCTGTTTTTATCCCTGGATGGTTGCGTCTTGTTGTTCTGCTGAAAAAGTGGTTTATCTCTTTGAGTCTCCTATCTACTAATGCCTTAGCTACAACTCCATTGTTATATCCTGTCTGGGAAGAGATGGTTGAAGTCTTCTAAACCTGTTGTCTTTAGGCTTTTTGAACCTAAAGGAAAACAATCTTTTAGAGGTAAATGTGAAATCGAACTGATGCATTCTATTATATCTGGTTGATGAAGTTGGTAGAGAAGCTTTTGATTGATGTATGGATCACCAATTAATCACAGTGTTGAATGTTGTTTTGTTGTATCAGAATCCGGCTGACAAGAGGGAGATCTTCTGCGATGAGAAGCTGAAGCAAATCTTCGAGGGGAAAGACAAAGTGGGGTTTCTGGAAGTCACAAAGCTCTTGTCCACTCACTTCGTGAAGACTGCTTGACTATTAGATCACTCAACATGATGGAAGTTCTCTTTGTTCTCGTTGTTAAGTAACGTTGTCAAATAATCTATTAGCTTTGTAGTGTCTGTTGAAGAAAAGATCGCAAACATGGTTTAACTTGTGAGTAGTGACGAGGTCTTTTGGCATCGAATTTGCAAACTATTAATGTTAATCAAGTAATCAACTACTGTACGTACTTTTGATTAACATTTCATCTTATATTCGATTGCAAATTGTAAAAATCACTACTAATATTGGATTAGCTTTTATTCAGAAAATCATATTAATTTGTATACGTAATATTCTGTTTTATAATAAGTGTCATTTTAACTGTTTTTTCTTGTTCAACAAAGAATGTTATTTTACAATTTCAATGCAAATTATACTTATTTTCAGCTGAAAATTAATTGCAAATTATATTGATTTTATAAATAATTTTATTTATCTCAAATACTATTGGTCAAAAAAGTATAATTAATAATAATTTACATATATTTCAACAAGTTTCTTAATCTGTGTAAAAAATGTCGGAATGACACTTATTTGAAAACGGAGGGAGTAATTCGTTTTTCTGATTTTCTCTCTTGGAAATGAACTAGTAATTAAATCACTAATTAAGTGAATTTTCACAAAATTCTTAATCAACTAATTACCTTTAGGATTTGTTATGATTTTTTTTCTGTTCAATCTTTTGTTATAAATTTAAAATTTGAATTTAATGGAAATTTAAAATTTTGAATTTTACTGACAATGTTGCACAAAATAAAAAAGAATTTTACTGACACTCATTCACTATCCGATTACAAATTATAAAGATTACTCCAACCAGTGTAGTAGTGTCTGTTTACATTATGTCAAATTATTTGTATACTAGATATGAGCCCGTTGCGTTGCAACAGTTTTTTTTTATATTTTAATTTAATAAAAACGTAAAATGATAAACTATTTTATTATAATTTTATGATTGTTTTTTACATAAGTTGTGAAGATTTATTTTATAGTTAAAAACAGTTGTTCTACATAAATTCAAGATAATACATGTATTTTATATTCATAGATGAATTGCTATCAAATTTGTACTTAGATTAGAGAAAAGCTATACACTTTCTTATGAAAAAAAAATTAAAAGTCAAATAACACCAATTGAGTCAATTACATATGTAAAAAAAGCTTCTTAAATGCATTGTACACAACAACAATAACGCAGCAGTCAAGTACCCAAACTTCACTGATGTTGGGGTCAAACATATCACCATTGGTAAAAGGCTAACGATTACATAGTTCAGATTCAGCATTATAATAAAACCAGTCTACTGAGTAAAATCTTTTTTTGGCGAACATAAAAATGATTTCACGATAGTTCTTGGATTTTTTATTATATTGATGA
>OVBX01006112.1:0-11379 GCA_900406325.1 Erucastrum elatum
GTAAACCCTAACGAAGACCATCCTCTTCCTGATTCTCACAAAATCACCGCCAAGGTAGTACACTCTAGAAACTTTTCACCTCAATCTCTGACTCTCTCAATGGTTTAGCCTAATGAAATATTTGCTTGTTTAGCAAAAAAAAAAATATTTGCTTTTATCCCTAGTTTTTTAAAACTATTATATTTGTGCCGAGTGCTCCTAAGTTAACGGAATTCTTTATGTAAATTAAACCTAAAATGTTTACCTTCTCTAAATCTTATATCCGGCGATGTTCTATCGACTTTAATATTTTGGTCTCTTGTGATTTTTGTAGATGTTGTCGCCAAAATGGAATACGTTGCACGAAGCGGTTAAGGTGGAGGCTGGAGAGTTCTCGTTTACTGCGTTTGAAACCGGTGATTACTTTACGTGCATCTCCGCCGTCGATCATAAGCCGGAGACGACGTTGACCATTGATTTTGTTTGGATGTCTGGTGTTCACTCTGCTGCTTCCAAGGATTGGTCCAAAGTGCCAAAGAGGAGCCAAGTCAAAGTACGTACCTTTGTCTTTGAATCTTTTAGTCTTAAGTTAGTCAAAAAAAAGGTTACACATTCTGTGGTATTGATCAATTGACTCTTCTGATCTTGGTTTCAAAGTGTATATATGTTAGTTTAATTACGTTTGTTTTATGTGAAATTGAGTCTCCAAGACTTCTTTTTACTTGTGGTTGTTGTTGTTTGGATCTTAATGTTGTTTCTCGCAGATGATGGAGCTGTCGGTTAAGAGGTTATTCGACACTGTTGAGTCCATCCACGATGAGATGTATTATCTTCGTGATAGGTATATAAACAAAGTTATTAACCTTTATATACCTTTAATTGCTACGTTAGAGATGATGAGGTTAATACTTATTTTCATATATCTATGGTTTGGTGGCATGATCAGGGAAGCAGAAATGCAAGAGTTGAATAGATCTACAAATTCGAAAATGGCGTGGTTTAGTTTCTTGTCACTTGCGGTTTGTTTATCGGTAGCTGGTTTACAGTTTTGGCACTTGAAATCTTTCTTCGAGAAAAAGAAACTGATCTAAGTAGTACTTACTACATACTCACTCATATTGTGTTAAGACTAAATATCATTATAAAAAGCTATACAACTGAAAACATTTGATGATAATACTGAAACCATCAGAATGGAGAATGCAGTTCTCAAGCTTTCTCCTTTTTCCCTAAATGATTTTCTCTTTCATTTACTTTGTCATTCTAAACAGTTGCAAAACGACAATGTTAAATAACAAGAACATACAAAAAATACTATTAGTTTTCTCTCTTAAGTAAACAAATGCATATGTGACCAAGAATCATGTTCTAGTGGTTTATGCGAATATTTAAGGTCATTGGTGCAACTTCGTATGAGAAGTATGATTTATGCATTATGCTATATCAGAAGGTTTTGTTTTTTTGTTTTTTTGTTTTTAAATATTAAAATTCTCTATACTCTTCGACATGTTCCTTTTCAATTATATGTCACCGTTCAGAGTGATCAACGTGTTTTGGTTAGTCAAGTGACTTAATTGAAGTCATACTACAGATTCGAAATATTAGACCGATCATAACCCACCATTCAGATATTATGAAACAGCTTCGGCTTAAAAAAATCTGCAAACGTTAAGGTACACGCACTTATAAATTCTTACTTGTTAATAGCTCGTTTTTGTGCAAAGGTTGATGGGATCTATATAACATCAAAGTATTTTTTTCATATACGTGAGAATTGCGCAATAGCTTGTATTGTTGGATATGTTTAACTTGTGGTTGTTGTTGTTGAATCTTCAACCTTGATGTTGTTTCTGGCAGATGATGTTAAGAGCAAACCTCTTTTACAGTAGCTTTTGTTGGTCAGAAAGAAATACATTTGATGACTCTTCTTCTGGTTTGGTGGAACTAGGGAAGAAAAAAAATGCAAGAACTGAATAGATCCACAAACTCAAAGATGGTGGTATGGAAATTTGACACTTGTAAACTTTTTTGCAGAAAAACAAACTCATACAAATAGTAGTAGACACACACTCACATTATGTTGAGACTAGATACCATTACAAACAAGCTAAATCTTTCAGTATACAACTGAATTCATTTTATTCCATACAAAAAGGTATGTCTATTGGTTCTCTCTGATTAAAACAAAATTGAGACGATCAGATAAAATTAAGCGGAAAACAAAGATTCGAAATAATAAACAGAAATAACGGAGTAGGTAGGTTTGAAAAGTAAATCATAGGAGTTGGTGCGGAGATCAAGTATGACGATGGCTTCAGGGTAATCAAGATATTGAAGCATCAACTTGTGCTTGTCTAGAACTGCAATAGGTGACAGGGAAAACTTGGGTTCCCCGAACCAAGAAGAAATTTCAGTGAGATCAATGGAACAAATTTTAGTCCATGTCTTGCTGGAATATTGGAAGGACCATATGTCTTGGGTAGGCCAGTTTTTCTGGGAAAGACAAATGCGGTTGTCGAGGATGCAGATGGTGACAGACAAAGGGTCAAGAACATGGGCAAATGGAGGATTACATAAGACATGAAAAGTTTCGGAGTGAAGATCAAAAGACAAAACATTGGGTTCTTCACAATCGGTGAGCCAATAAAGGGAGCCATCTAAATAAACGGGTTTGGGGTGGGGAAACGGATATTTAAATCCTTAACTATTTGAAATTGTTGGGGTTTAATCCTAAACTATCACTTGCATGATTTTATTAGCGACCGAAAAAGTCAACCGTACAGTCATAAACGATTCTCGTTAGTCTTACATCAATTATCTCTGCCATTGAACTTGAAAAACTCAAAATCTCCAATTCAAATCTTTAACTTTAAGTGAAGACTATTTATGGTGACAGAAAAATGGTTTCCCGTAATATTTGTTTCCATAATTGCACCATATTTTTTCTCTTTTTACCGGAAACCGTCTTTCCGTCACTAGAAATCATCTTCACTCAAAGTTAAAGATTTGAAATTAGAAATTTCGAGTTTTTAAGTTCAGTGGCGGAGATAATTGATATAAAATTAACTAGAACCGTCTATAACTTCACAGTTGACTTTTTCGGTCACTAATGTGCCAAATCAACTATTAGTTGGGGAATAAAATCATGCAAATGATAATTTGGGATTAAACTTGCCATTTTCAAATAGCTGAAGATTTAAATGCTCATTTTCCAGTTTGGAGTGAGGATTAGTGGTAAAGGGAGAAGCAGAGTGAACGTAGAATCGAAATTTGCAAGTGGTGACATTGTCTAGGCCATAACCGGATCAGTTATATAGAAAAACGAGTTTGTAAGTTGATGCAGAGAATATTTGGATATATTCCAGATATTATTATTTATTTTTAGAATAATTATGTTAGGGTTTTAATGGTTTTCCTATTTTAAATTATACTAGGGTTTTTTAATTTTAGTGATTTATTATAAGTAGTCATTCAAGCCTAAAGTTGTATTCAGTTTTTGATGAATTAATAAAAGAGAGATTTTGATACGAGCTTTATAGCACGGGAAATAGTATTTTCAAACCATAAATAGGTTCTTATGAACCACTGAAAAAAGTATTCTCAACCCTAAGAGCTTTTAATTAAGCACAGTGAAGAGTATTCACAAACCCTAGAAGCTTCCGCTACATCAGTTGATATCAGAGTCAGGTTTTTTTGATTTCTCAATTGAAGACGATTCTGGATGTCATGGTGAGTATGAGCATCTATCCTATCAGAGTTGTGTTCCAACCCGGAGAGAATGATGCAGAGAATATTTAGATATATTCCAAATATTATTATTTATTAACAGAATAATTATGTTAGAGTTTTAATGGTTTTTCTGTTTTAAATTATACTAGGGTTTTCTAATTTTAGTGATTTATTATAAGTAGGCATCCAAGCCTAAAGGTGTATTCAGTTGATGATGAATTAATAAAAGAGAGATTTTGATACGAGCTTTATAACACGAAAAATAGTATTTCCAAACCATAAAGAGGTTCTTATAAACCACTGAGAAGAAGAATATTCACAACCCTAAGAGCTTTTAATTAAGCACTATGAAGAGTATTCACAAACCCTAGAAGCTTCCGCTACATCATAAGTGCTGGTGAGTTTGTCTTTACCGAAACCAAGCTTAGGAGTTCTGTGAAACACTCCTCTGTTAAACCTTTTGATTAAGAGGTTTTGATGATTGAGAGAGGGAAATTTTGCTGCCATCTAGTGGCGGGATTCATCACGACACCAATACTCGGGTTGTAGATAGAGTAGAGGCATACTAGACCTTCGCAAGTACCATGACAGACCGAAGCGCCTTCCCACGTAGTAGGCACCCTGAACATATAAGCAGTTGATGTTGACCCAAACACAAAGCTTCGACCCTCTTCTCTTTTGACGGGACGACAATCATCATCATAACAGTTAAGGGACACGAAAAGGATGTGTGGACCACTTCGAGACATATGTTGTCTTTCCTGGAAACGTTGGGAATCATCGATTGTAGATTTCGCCGCATCCCTCAAGTATCAGCTCTACATCGTCCGGAAGCCATTCACTATGTCTTTTCAGTGCTCTTCTTGTTTTGAACGAAAACATCGTCTCGTTTCGTCTCTAAATTTATTCAATTTGATCAACAGATCTGATGTTAAATAGATATATCGGCTGAGGAATCTGGAAAAAAATAACAAAGAAAAAAGAAAATTTCCGGTTAAGTAAATTTCCTTTCTTAATTTAAACTGAATCGAAACATCAAATTTAATAATACATATCAGACTCAGGCAATGAACAGCCTTTCTAATCCTCAGTAATCATCCATATCTATTCGTTTGTCTTGCAAAGTAGACCACTCTTGCATCTTTGCCTAAATTTAAATTCTTCATTCTGTATATCCTTATATATTATCCATCTCCTTATTGCTTTGATTTTAGATGCTTCGATAGTTATCTTGGATATGTTGGGACCTAGCTAAATCAAAGCGGTTCAGCGTCGTGTTTATAATTTATTATGTACATCTTGTCAACGCGTTTGCATATCTTTATACATAAAACGTATCAAATTTGAGAGAGATACTGAAATATCTACCTATTTATCCATTATGTCCTATCTTTTTGTACCGTCTCAATTGTACGTGGCACTACCAAGCCTGCAGTATATACACATTATATAATTTCTTTGTACAATACAATTTTATATTTGTATTCTACTATATTTTTATATAGTATCAAAGAATGCAGTTTTTTTTTCGCTAAATAATCAAAGCATCTAGTTCTTAGAGATCAAAGAGTTTATTTATATCCCAATACGGTCTTTCTATTTTATTTCACTTCATTTTGGAATATGCTGCCAATACTAATCTTATTAAGTAGTCTTTGTCTGACCAATTGACTCGCGCACCAGACCAATTACGTGTTACCAGTTTAAAATTTGATAATAATGATCCTCCATGTGATGTTAATGACAGGGGCGGTCCTAGAGCTTAAGGGGGTGTAGCATATGCTCCACCCTAAATTATTTTTCTCCCATGATAATTAGTACTAAATTCACTAAATACTCACTTAAATTCAACAATACTACCAGAATTTGGTTATGTGCCCCATACCAAAAGCAATCTTGCGTCCGCCCCTTGTTAACGATGTTGAAAAAGGTGGTGATGACGACGAGGACAGTGACCTCTCAGCCTTGCATGGAACTTCTTCACGAAGACGTGAATACATAAACCACGTTATGTAGATTAAATGGTTTATTTTTTTGGTGTAAGATTCAGTGTCTTATTAATTAAGATATAAAAAGTTAGTAGATTTTTTTCTCTACTTTGATTTGCATATATGTGCACGATTTTTTAATTCAAGGTCAAAGTTTTAAAGTTTTTGGTTTAAAACTTTATTGATGGTTTGGTCAAGTATACGGATTAAGAGATGTTTGAAAGATCATTAGGTTGAAAAATTAAAGTTAGAACAAAGCAATCCTCTCTCTAAAACTTTTTCTCCCCCAAAAGACCTATCAGCCATTCTCGCGTTGATGGTGACTCATGGGCGAATCCAATTTTTTTTTATCGTGGGTGCACAAATGATAGAATAGGTGTAAACTTAGTTATGGTTACAGATGTAGACATCAAACGTGTTAAGAAATATACAAAAAAAAAAAAAAANAAATTAAGTTACTATGGAGCAAGTGCACCCACAATCCTCTACCTAGGTTTGCCAATGGGTGACTGGTGATCTCTTTGCCGTCAGCCACTGCTCCTTCCTTTTCTTTGGTTTGTTGGCTCATCATAGCTTTGTCGACCCGGTTCCTCTTCTCTTCCTTGTCAGGCCATCTGTGCAGAGCCAAATCATCTTTGTTGGCATAGTATCAGACCCGCACCGCGTAAAGAGTTTTACCGAAACAAGTTTTGGCTTAGTATATTATTACTATCTGTATGTGGGGGTTTTTTAAAAACCTAGTATAACTAATAGATCCATAACGAGATCTAGTGAATTGAAAAAAGTCCGCTGCCGGGATTCGAACTGGATTTCAAGGATTAAACCTTTTTGTTCGCAATCCAATTTGAAATTAACCTATGTGCTACAACGGATCTTGTTGTTTAGAAGCACACATAATTATATTTAGGGATAAGTGAAAGCTCAAATATTAGTAGGACCCCCTTGGTTCTGACATGGAAGAGAAAAAAAAGACACGTGACAAGAGTTACTCGCTCAAGGAGACAGTGAGACCACCCGCAATGGGGGTCCATGAGAGGCCCTTAGGCATAGATCCATCAGGTTTATAATATATAATAATGGGTTTGATGTGTGTTTGCGTAAGGGGTGGTCCGTAGAGAAGGGTTTTATGGGCCGGTTCCTTGTGTACGTGGCACATCGAGAGTGGTCCGGTTTGGATTGTGTTTGGATGGGGTTTGAAGAAATCAGTCATTCTCGACCGATTGAGAAAAAAAAAATCTCTGCTCTCTTCTAGGCGATTCGTCGGCGATTTCTCTCCACCGGGTTCGCGAAGGTAAATCGAACGGTGAACTTGTTTATTTTACGATCTATATCAGTTTTCTTGTTCTTTCCTCTCGAGTAAGGGTTCGTTCTATAGTTTTTAATCGATTTGTGGTTACGATTGAAATTAGGGTTTCAAAAATATTTGGGGAAACAATTGATTTTGGGTTTAAATCAAGTATGGGGGTTTGTACAAAGGGTTTCGAAACGAATTGGGTTTCAATCGGAAGCCCATCTGCAATTTATTCTTCAACGGTTCGATTGGATTTTGGTTTGAATCGTTCTTGTTCTTGTTTATTATAAATGTTTGTTCTTCTTCATGTTCTTGTTCTTGTTTATTATAACCGGTTTCGATTGTTCTTGTTCATGTTCTTGTTCTTGTTTATTATAACCATTTTTTCTTCTTCATGTTCTTGTTCATAATATTTCGTTCTTGTTCTTGTTCTTGCTCTTGTTCATAATTTATTGTTCTTCTTCTTGTTCTTAAACATAATTTAACAATGTTCTTTCCTCCTTTGTCTCAGGTTTACTAAAATGGGACAAGATTACAGCTACATGCAGCTTTCTTCATCATCAGCCTCTGTTGACATGACCTCCCTTCTTGAAGCAGAAGGTCAGCTTTACGCAGAAGAAGAGTTCCCACCTCATCCAGAGGCTGATGATGGAATCCCGACAACATGCTACTGTGGTTCTCAGCTTGTTGTTGGAGTGTCTTCCACTGCTAAAGATCCATACAGAAGGTACTTCAGCTGCGAGAATGTCGATGATGGGGGTTGCCACATATGGAAATGGTGGGATCTTGGAGTTATGGAGGAGATGTCTGAGTTGCAGAGGAAACTCAGGCAGGTAAAGGAGCAATAATTTGAGTCTGACCAGAAGCTGCTTAAGCTCCAGAAGATTGTCTGTGAGCTAAAGGATCAACCTTTTGAGGGTGACGAGAAGCTGCTTAAGCTAGAGAAGATCGTCTATGAGCTACAGAAGAAATCAGAGACTACAAGTGGCTTTGGATTGGCAGTTTCTGTAATGGTCTCTGCAGTGGTTTTCATAGCGTTGGCTGTAATGTATGTGACTGGTAAGTATATGTGTTCTGCTATTGGGTTATGTTCATGCGACTTAGTATAACATTTGACTGTTTTATGTTATGTTTTTCCAGGAGGAGGTTCAAAGAAGTAAACCAGAACGTCCTCAAGCTCCAGAGTGTGTCTATAATAAGGTACGATCTTTTCTGTATTATTATTAAACCACTGAATTAAATTTAAAACACTGATGAGTTGTTGTTGTTGCGTTAATGGTATTGTTTGCTTTCTACTTTCCTACCGCCTCAGAGTTGATTGTTTTCACTGTATCAGTCTGTGAGTGTTAAATGCAACTAGTTATTAGCTTAAGTCTGATTGCCCTTAAGTCTGATTTGATTAGTGTTCAATGCAAGTAGTTAGCTTTCTATCTTCCTAACTACTCCGTTTTTTTTTGCCCTTAAATGTTTCTTAGTTTAATCTCGCCTACTTAAGTCTCTGTGTTGCATTGAGTAAAACACACCAAACTTTTAACATGTCTCAGAACACTAGTTATGTGAACCTACTCTGTAGTCAATCTTAGAGTGATTCACAGGATCCTTATTGGTTTGGTAGCCAAGTTCCTAGTAATGAGTTTGTTGTCGAGCGTGTTGTCGAGCCTGTTGTCGAGTCTCCTGTCCACACTGGTGGCAATGAGAGGAGGAAATGGATTCCGAAGGAGGACAAAATCCTTATTGGTGCTTGGCTCAACACTAGTAAGGATCCTATCGTCAGCAACGAGCAGAAAGTTGGTGCCTTCTGGAATCGGATTGTAGAGTACTACAATGCAAGCTCGGAGCTGGTTGGGACAATACCGAGACAGCTTAAGTCCTGCAAGCAGAGGTGGGGTAGGATCAACTGTGACGTCTCGAAGTTTGTTGGATGATATGATGCGGCTCTGAGGGAGCAGCGAAGTGGCCAGAACGATGATGGTGTGATGAAGTCTGCTTTAGACATTTTCTTCACTAATAATGAGTACAAGTTCAGCATGGATCACTGCTGGAGGGAGCTGAGGCATGACCAGAAATGGTGCTCCAGCTATGGGCCAAAGGACGGTGGAAAAGACAAGCGTAAACAGGGGTTGGAGGTTGAGAGAGAAGAGGAGGGTAGACCTCCGGAGGTAAGGGCTGCGAAAGCTGGTTCAAAGAAGAAGAAGCAGAGTGCTAGAGAAGAGGAGTTGGGAAAGCTACAGGGGGTTTTAGAAGTGAAAGAAAAACTGTTGAATAAAATGCTTCTCGAGCGTTTGCTCGCGAAGAAAGAGCCACTGACTGAGATGGAAACAAGTCTTAAACTGAAACTAATGTCTGAAATGATATAAAGTACTAACCCTTGTGTGACTGATCCTTTGCTTGTCATATTTTTTTTCTAGTTCTGAAATGATATAAAGTACTCACACTTGTCTTGTGATTTTTGTGTCAGGTACATCTCAGTAGGCATGTGAACCAAGTCACGGGTGCATTTGGCGGTGTGAAAGTCTTTTGGTCTGTAGCTCATGTGAACCAAGTCACGGGTTTCTTTTCCCTCACTTTATGTAATATACGTAGTAGTCATGTAGTCTGTTGTTTGTATCTCGGAGAGGTTGTTTCCTTTAGCCTCAAAACTTGTATTCTCTTCTTAACATCTTGCAATATTGTCTCTGTCTGTGAGGTTGTAATATTTGCTCTGAACTTGTAATCGCTTTCTACTACTACAAGTAAGGTAACATTATGATATAACTCTTGTTTCTCTTTGTCTCTATAGTTATGCTTTTACTTTTTTTTTTCGAAGTTATGATGTAATAATGGTGACAAATATAGGTTTATGAATATGTAATATGTCAGAATGGTGACAAATATATGTTTATGAATATGTAATATGTAACATGTAATATTTATTAAACGACTCATTATCATCTTCTAACAAATATATAAGTGTTTAAGTACAAGATGTGAAAAGGCAAAAAGAACAATAAAAAATGTATCCAAATTTCTCTTTCTTTTTTTGAATATGTAATATGTAAGGATTGTGACAAATAAGTGATCTTATAAAAATGAAAAATGGTTTTACTAATATTAATATGGTTACTAATATTTGTTATGTTTTGTTCAATATTAATGGTTTTACAGGTATATAAATGGTTACTAATATTTGTTCTTTTTTTCAATATTAATGGTTTTAAGATGTCATCATCCTCATCCTCATCTGATTCCGATGACGATGGCATCGATGAAAGATTGGATGAAATTTTTGAAGCAATTTTCGAAGAAACATGCAATGACATAATGACGGCCCAAACTAAAAAGCAAAAGAGACGTGCTTTTATAGAACGAGAACGTGAAGAAGGACACAAGCGTTTATAGAATGACTACTTCAGCGAGCATTCAACATTCACGGAACCTAATTTCAGATGCCGGTTCCGCATGAATCAAGATTTATTCTTGAGTATTGTGGCGAGCCTCTCAGAGAACATTCGATTCTTTAGACAAAGGCCAGATGCAACCGGCTGGTTAGGTCTTTCTTCACTACAAAAATGTACGGCGGCTATTTGTTTACTTGTTTACGGAACGGCGGCTGATATGGTTGACAAATATCTCTGAATTGGTGAAAGCACGGCACTTTCGTGTTTACACCATTTCACCGATGGAATTATACGGGTGTTCGGAGATGAGTTTCTACGAAGGCCGACACCAGAGGATATCCAACGATTGCTCGATATTGGAGAGAAACGCGGGTTTCCGGGGATGGTTGGAAACATTGACTGCATGCATTGGGAATGAAAGAATTGCCAACCGCTTAGAAAGGACAGTACGCAAGCTATCAGGAAAACCGACAATTGTCTTAGAGGCTGTGGCGTCACAAGATCTTTGGATATGGCACAATTACTTCGGTCCACCAGGTACTTTAACCGATATTAATGTCTTGGCTCGATCTCCGGTTTTTGATGACATTTTTGAAGGCTGAGCTCCCACCGTAGAGTATGTGGTCAACGGACACACATATAACTTGGCCTACTATCTCACTGACGGTATCTATCCCAATTGGGCAACCTTTATCCAATCTATCACAAGCCCTTAAGGGGATAAGGCAGAATTATTTGTGAAAAAACAAGAAGCAACCCGCAAGGATGTGGAAAGGGCTTTTGAAGTATTGCAATCTCGATTTGCGATTGTAAAGAATCCGGCTCTTACATTGGATAAACGGAAGATTAGGAAGATAATTAAAGCATGTATCATACTACACAATATGATAGTGTAAAATGAACAAAATTCATACATTTGGTACGATGAATATGAATTTGAAGAAGAAGGCTTCACAAGAACTTCACGGATGGGCAACAGGCCTACAAATATCCATAACATGCTCGGCATTCGGGA
>OVBX01006113.1:0-12208 GCA_900406325.1 Erucastrum elatum
ATATATATTTTTCAAGTTTTTGTTACAAAATAACCTCTAAGTAGGAATATGACCAAAATTTTATATTTAATAGGTAAAAGACTCATATACCCTAGATATATAAATACAAATAAATAAATAAAATAAAAATAAAATAAATTAGAAAAATATTTTTTATAGTTTCAAATTATTTGTTTTCAAAATTGAACTTACTTTCTTATATTTTTTTTTGAAAAATAATTTCTGAAAATCTTTTAAATTATTTTTCAAATTTTATTTTTAAAATTAAAAAGTGCTTTTTGAAAATATATTTTGAAATTTTTATTTTAAAATTTTACATATTTTTTTTATATTGTAAAATTTTATACCTCAATCCCAAAACACATCCTATAACTCTAAACCCTAAGATTTAGATTAGTTAGCCCTAAAGATATAAATGAAATATTTTGGTCATTTTGATCTTTAGAGGGCTATATTTATAACAAAAAAAGTTTAGGGTTATCATAGATTATTGTTCTATAAATTTTATATAACTGACAATAAATTATTATGATACAGTTTATCAAAAAAAAAAAAACCATGTTTTTTAAGAAATAAAATCAATTAGTGTATTTTTGGTTAAATGCATTTTAGGAAAATAGAAATTAAATTAGGGTACTTCAAGCAATTTATTTATTTTATGTTATAACATTTTAGTACTACTCTTAATGTATGATTAAACACGATCTGTCGTAAAAATGCGAAGACTCTGGCAATTGGATGTATCCAAACGAATATGTTGATTCTCCTGCAAAGCCAGTGAGAGGCGTTATAGAGCCTTTTAGTTTGTTTTTATTAAAACCTATACATCTGAAGGAATCGAAGCACAACAGATCGACCGAGCTTCTGGTGTCGATCATTACCCAGACAGCTCAGAACCAGTGATGACTAGCTTTATGACTAGATCGTTTCACCCTCGTGAAAAGTGATTTCTTTATCGGTGGCCTTCCATTGGAGTAATCTCCTTTGGACTTCTTTTGGTTCTTGTTTTTTTTTTTTTTGGTTTTTATGGAGTTTATCAAATCTCGACATAATTATGGACCTAAAAAATCAATTTGGTAGGGAGGTATATCCCCTAACCCTTAAGTTTATTGCGAGATGTTACCGATAAAGAGCTCGTATTTAAATTAAGTAAAGGTGTATCTCCTAATGGTATTCTAGGCCTACAATGCGTATGAGCAGCTGTGGTGACTGATTTCATTGATCCACCACATAAGTCGAGACGCTTGACAATGAGGAAAATTCTTGGTCAATGACCTACGGGTGCCTCGAGGGATTCTCTTCTTAAGGATTTTGCTTTGAGATTCTCCTTTGGCGGATGGAACTTCTTTCTTTGGACTTCCCAGTCTTTTGATCATGTTCTTGTTTTTCTAATAGTGCTGGGCAAAAAACCCAAAGAACCGAATCGAATCCGATCCGAAAAAGTAGTGTTTAACCCAAACTAAAATTGATTAAATATCTGAATGGCTTCAAATTTTTGGTATTTAGAGAATCGAAACCGGATCCGACCCAAACCGAAATATTTGGGGTACCCAAATAAATCCAAAATAAATTTATATCCTACATATATTAATTAATTTTAGATTTAATGTATATTAAACATTCAAAATATATATGATACTTTTTTAGCTGTCCAAATACTTGAAAATTATGTGTTTTGCCCGCACATGCGGACATAATCGTTTTACTAATAATTATCTATACTATTATTTATGAAGTGATTTTGCTTATTTGTAATGTTTTCCATGATTTTAGGTTATTTTTCTTATGTTTCAAATAGGCGTAATAAATAGTTTTTTAAAAAAAATACTTTTTATATATTTAATTATTAATAGTTTCTCCATGATTTAGGCTTAATCAATAGTTTTTTAAATATTTTTATTTATTTAATTATAAACAGTTTTGGAAACATGATATTTACATTATGAAGTGATTTTGCTTATTTGTCATGATCTCTGTGTTTTAGGTTATTTTGCTTATGTCTCAATTTTTTCATGATTTTAGGCTTAATAAATAGTTTTTTTTTAAAAAAAACTTTTTATAATTTAATTATTAAATAGTTTCTCCATGATTTAGGATTAATCAATAGTGTTCTTAAATGTTTTTATTTATTTAATTATTAAAGAGTTTTGGAAACATGGTAATTACAATTTTTACAATATTTTAGCTATTAAATATTTGATATTATCTTATCTATAATATTATTTATGAAGTAATGTTGTTATTATTTATTATTATATAAAAAATTATGTTTACCTTTATTTGAATCAAAAACTTTCCTGAATAATTTTAATAATATTTATTTATACGATAATGAACAGTTTTAAGAAGATATATTATATTTATCATCTACAAAACTATTAGATAAATCTCACAAATACTATGTAAAATATTCTTCTCTTATATGTAACAAAAGGATTATATATATGGTATTGAAAGGTCATATATTTTTGGAATTTTTTAATATAAGATAATAGATAGCATATAAGTACAATTTATTAGTGTTCAGTTTTTTTTTAAAAAAAAAATTTCAATTTTTTTTTTTTTGTAATCTGTGTTACCATAAAAACTTGTATTTATGCTCTACCAACTCAATAATCGATTACATGTTGCATAAGAAACATAAACAAAATAATTGCAAACAAAAAAATGAGTATTTTAAAATATATGGGATTTCCTAAATTTTTTAAAATATTTGTGGAATTATTTGTTTATTATAAATCATAATTAAAAAAGAAGATAATTCCTATATATAATTTTTGTTGTTATTTTGAAATAATATTTTTCTATTACAAAATTTAAATAACTAAACAAAACATTTCTATTAAAATATTTTTAAAATTTGTTTTAACATTTTAGTATTTTTAAATTTTTGACTCAATAATAAGCATATATATTTTGATTAAATCTTTGTCATATATGAGTAATTTGATGTTTGATTTAAATTCTTGGAGAACATTTTAATTATTAAGATATAAGCTAATAAAATATTCGTAAAATTATTATGGCCGCATGTGCGGACAAAACACCTAGTTAATATATGTATTATGATTTAAACATCATGATAACTTCTTCTTTATATTCTTAATAATTTTAGTTTTATTTGATTTTTATTTTGTCTACGTCTCCTTAGCACAAAAAAGAGCTGTAAAACTATAAGACTATAAAATTATAATTACCTATCAAATATTCCACCCAATAAGGTAAAGTAAGAATGTGAAATTTTAATATCTCTTAATCTATTTTGTATTTTTGAACCAGAAACACGTATTCAATTACCTAAAACACAGTAAAACACGCAAAATCCAAGTAATAACAAAATAAATACAAAGTAAATAAGAACTAAAATTTGATGATAATTTAGAAGATTTTTTTAAGAATAAAAAAAATTGAGAAAGTGACGATATTTCATTGGTTTACTTGTTCAATATACATTTACTTACCTTTATATTTCATAAGTTTAATTTTAATAAAAGAAACAATAAAAAATAGTTTTATTATTAAAGTTAATTTATGGTTAATTATATAATGATAAATCTAATTATTCTTTTTTTTAACGCTGGTTTATCATGATATTACATATGAGAAAAAATATAGTTATTCATTACATATCTATTTTAGTCGTTTTAGAAACAAAACCATTAAACACATGTTCATAACATGATTGTATAGGCAACTCTCTAAACTTAATATCAAAGCATATTTTTCTTATAGATTAAACAGTAATAAAACATACCCGTAAAATAACTACTGAATTAATTCAAAATACCTAATTCATAATTCCAAACTCCATGGAAGAAAACCAAAATTTTCTTAATATTTCAAACTCAAAGAAAAAAGAAAAACATAGAAATCCAACTAAAAAAACAAATATCAAAAGTACATAAATATAATGTCAAACAATCTATGATCGAGACAACTTGAAAAAAAATAAAAATGAAACTATATAGTTTAAAATATCTTACATCATATGAAAACAATAATTTATCCTAACTTTTCTATAACAATTATAATTGTAATTATAATTAGAATTTTGAAATAGTTATGGTATTTAAATTAATTAATAAATAAATGATTTAAGCTAAAAAACTAATAAGAATCTTGTGAAAGTTAAAATAATTATAATCATAATTAAATTTAAAAAAATCGAAATATTTATAATTAATTAATTGGAAATCAAAGTATTTATATTATCTTAATTAATAAATTGATGATTTAATCTAAAAACTAATAAGAATATGACAAATAAGAAAAATTAGCTAAAATTATGGAGTTTAAAATTAATTTCTGATTTTTCACATTCTCCATAATTTTAGCTAATTTTTATTATTTATCATATTCTTGTTAGTTTTTAAATTAAATCATCAATTTATTAATTTAGATAACATTAATATTTTGATTTCCAGTTAATTTATTAAAAATATTTTGTAATTTATAATTGAAATTATGATTATAATTATTTTAACTTTCACAAGATTCTTATTAGTTTTTAGGTTAAATCATTAATTCATTAATTTAGATAATAGATACATTTCAAACTTTTTAATCAAGTTATTAATTAAAATAATATAAATATTTCGAAATTTCTAATTTGTAATTATTTTGATAATTATTTTAACTTTCATAAAATCCTTACAGGGCTTTATCTTTAATCATTAATATTTATCAATTAATTTAAATAATATAAATATTTCAAACTTTTTAATTGGAATTACAATTATAAATATTTTGAAAAAGTTAAGACCAATTCTTATTTTCATATGATATAAGATGTTTTAAACTCTATAGTTTCATTTTTCTCATTCATTCATTCAAAGTTGTCTGGATTATAGTTTTTGACAACTATATGTACTTTTGATATTTTCTTTTTTATTCGTAGTTATATGTTTTAATGAATAATTAGATTTATCATTATATAATTAACCGTAAATTAAATTTAATAATAAAAATATTGGTATAAATGTTTTCTTTTATTAAAAGTAAACTTATAAAATATTAAAATAAGTCAAGGTATATATTGATCAAGTAAATCAATGAAATATTGTCATTATCTCAATTCGTTTTCTAAAAAATATTTTCTTCTAAATTATTATCGAACTTTAGTTTTACTTATTTTTTTATTTGTTTTACATGGACTTTGGGTGTTTAGAGTTTTTTGATAATTTAATACATGTTTTTGGTTCAAAAATACAAAGTATATTAAGAGAGATAAAAAATTACATTTTACTTTAATTTATTGTGTATATTTGATATGTAATTATGATCTTATGGTCTTCTAGTTTTATAGCTTTCCTTTGTGTTAAAGATACGTAGATCGACATAAAAAATAAAATGATTAAGAATATAAAGAATAAGTTATCATGATGTTTAAATCATAACACATATATTAATAATTATTAGTATCATGATTATGCATGCATTTGCGGACAAAACATCTAGTTTACAGTGGTAAAGATCTGAAAAATAAAATTTAAATGTGCTTCCGTATTTATTTTAGATTTGCTTTATTAGATTAATTTATTATTTTTGTTAAATTTTAGTTGTTATTTTCCTACGTTTTTCTAAACAATATGGTTTTTGAAACATTTTTTTGATATGATATATTTTTGTAAGAATATGCATAATATTTACAAACCAAATTTAATCTAATTTAGTATAATCAAATCCAATCATACACGGTTTGAACCTACATATTGAGTATTTTGTCAATATGATCGGATATGATATATTTGTGTAAGAATATGCATAATATTTACAAAACAAAATTTAATCTAATTTAGTCTAATCAAATCCGATCATACACGGTTTGAACCTACATATTGAGTATTTGGTCAAGTCTATCGGACTTGTTCATCGGTTGGGCCGTGTTGCACAAGTCTTGCGCGTACAACATATGAGCCTAATTGAAGAAGTCTATTAGGTTAAATGCTGACATACAAAAGAAGGAGAGATCACGACAGAGATCTCTAAGCCAAGCTTTTGGGAGGCACGAGCCTCAAGCATCCAAGAAAGCTTTCATGGCGTCTCTTAGAGAGATAGAATAAGCTAGAGTTGATATGTTGTTCTAAGCTTAACTCTTAGCCATATAATCTCTTGTAATCTCTTTTATACTCTCTAGGGTTTACATACCTAGGGACGGAGATAGTCTATGATTTTGTAAACCACATCGGAAGTGTTTTTCGATACTTCATAGTGGATGTTGTGGATCCTGGATCTACTCTAGATGTAGCGTGCTACAGCCGTGAACTGGGTGAAAAATTCTTGAATCATGAACAAGGATTGAATCAATGAAAAAGATCAAGGGGACAACAAAATCTTGTTAGAGTTTTGGTTGACTCAACAAGCAAGATCATATAGTAAGAATACCCAACAAGTAGTATTAGATCCAATGGATTTTTCAACACTACAGATTAAAGTACAAAGATCATTAATCCAAAATATTTACGGATAGATAGCCGGTGTGATTTTAAAAACACTAGAAGGAACATTGCTTAAAAGGAGACAATGTATGTCGAAACTCAAAGACAATGATAGTCCACCCTGTTCGAAAATGCGACGCCGAGGACCGCATAGTCGCTGGAAACTCGTAACACGGCCATCAACCGTAGCGAGTTGGAGTGATTCGCTCAAAAAATCGGGAATTCTTGAAAAACTTAATTTTTTAACTCATTTCAGTCTATAATCAATCAAAAGACGTAATATTCATGAAATTTAACACGAAACCAGTAAAAAAACGATAAATAATGGTGTGAAACTCGTGGAAAATAAAGGAGCCGTCGAGTTTCGATCGCAGAAAACCTAGATCTCTAAGGAAGAAGACGACAAGTAAATGACGTAAATACCCTTCATTAAACATAAATTAAAAAAATAGGCAAATATGTGCCTTTGTTGGTTCGAACCCTGGACACGGAACATTTCTGAGCCGTCTTAACCACTACAGCGTGTGCTTGTTATTGTATTTCGTTAGATATGTATGATCTATAGCTGGATAAACCATAAAATGTCCTAAGATAAATCCCCGATTAATTTCTGTTTACTCCCCGATTTTTCAGTAATTCGCTAGGTCTGGGATCGCCGCTTGACTAGCGCCTAGCGTATTTTGGAACATTGGTCCACTATAATATACTCTTATCAGCGTCCAATGAAATCACTTCACGTGGAAGTTCGGTGACTTTATTTTGCTTGTTTGTTTTCTTGTAATAATGTTTTTGGTATTGTAGGGTTGTGGTGGCTATGGTGGTACTAAGAGCTATAAATAATGGACACGAAACCTATCCTGACATTTTTGAAATAATCGTAATTTGATATGTTTTGTTTTAATAATCAGTTTTCCGATTTGATACGATTCTTAGCTATTCACAGATTCGTTGTTTTAGATATCTAAAAAGGGTAAGTTTTTTAATCGGATATTTGATTTGATCGGTACGAATTAAAATTCCAAAACAACATAAAATGATAATATTATAAAAAACCTAAAAATATTGACCGTATAAAATTATAATAATTAGCATTATTAATTCAAGAAATAAAATATTTTAAATTTATATAAAATATTATATTGTGTATGATAAATATAAAATGCTTTCAATATATGTATATTGGATATCTGTTATTAAAAATATTAATATTTATGGTTTGCTTTGTTTCTAACAGATATTACATATTAATATTTGATTTGATTCATAGAGACAAAAAGTTACAGATATTAAGCTTTTTTGGTTCAAATGGAAACCAATAAGGAATTGAAGCAAAATTTATAATATTTTTAATTGATTAAATGCATACTTGAACTTATTATTCATCATGTTTCGCCCAATTTTTTTTTATGTTGTTCTTCATCGTATTCAAATAACATGGACAAACTGATTAGGATTGGTCTTTTGGCTTTTCACAGCTTCAATTGTTTGTTGGACCCGAAATTTAACTTTTTCTTAAACTCTACACTCATTTCTCTTTGGTTCTTTTTTTTTTCATTCTTTTAGTATCATATTCACCAGTCTATTCATCATCACATTCACAATATACATGAATAACCTAATTCATATTTCCAAAATTTGCTAGACACAACATGACAACATGTGTGACTGAATTTTTTTCAAAAGAAAAAACATGTGACTGAACCGGACATTGTCAACTAACAAAAATAGTCAAAATTTTTGAAAAAGTGCCCGGAACTTTTCAAAGCTTTTTAGCCAAAAGAAAAAAAAAAATTTCAAAGCTATTATTAAATTTATGATTATACAATAATGTATTTTGATAAAATAATGAATAAATTTGATGCAATCCATCGGCTAGCTATGCTGCAAAGACCTCGAAGCCCATACGTTGAGATTTTGTATTTTCGTCCATTTTCTTTAACGAAGGGCAAAATTTTCAACGCCATTTTATTATCCAATTTTGTAGAATAGCTTTCAAGCAATATCTGATACCTAGATCTCTGGTAAGCAAATAACTAATAGATCAAGATCTTCCATATCTGTATGGAATGATTTCTGGTTCCTAACCACTCGTTCGAGACCAGCAAATAAAAATCAACACAATTTCAATATTGACTTTACAGAGGATTCTCTCATTGATTCTGTTTTGCGAACTTGGAAATCGCTGGTACTTCGGACTATAATAGATCCAGAGAATGTAAAGATAATAGAAAGTATACCATTGAGCAAATTTCAGATGGTAGATAAAGATGGATGGCATTTCACACAAAATAGAAAATATACGGTTAAATCTGAATATCAGACATAGATAAATCACCAATAGTTTTTGGACCTACAATTGATCCTTTAAAAGCGTTATGTTGGAAAGTACAGTGTCCACCGAAGATGAAACATTTTTTTTGGCAATTGGTTTCAGGATGTATTGCAGTTAGGAAAAACCTGCAAGCATGAGGAATATAGGTGATATTTGTTGTGCCAGATATGGAGCTCCTGAAAAATCGATAAATCATGTGTTTTTGAGTGTCCTCTAGCAGTCTAGGTTTGGACACTCTCAAAGATACTATCAAATTTAGATATCTTTCCAACTCGCTCCCTCTTTACAAATGTGGATCATCTTTTCTGGAGAGTTCTCCCGTAGATGGATGATCATCAGTTTGCATGGATTCTATAGTATATTTGGAAAGTAAAGAATAATAAGGTGTTCAGTAATCCGGACGTGGATCCCAAGGAAACTCTTACATTGGCTGCTACAGAATCAACACTCTAGGCTGAGGTACAAGTAACAATTATAGAGAGAGGGGTACCAAATAACGTGAATGCAAGCTTATCGTCAATTCCAAGACGGTGGTGTTTCACAGAAGGTTCCTAAAAAGATAATGATTTTTTCTCTGGACAAGGTTGTTATAGTACAATAGAAAGTTTTGATGGCTTGATGGGGGCAAGGAATGTGAGGACTAGTCTCTCCCCTCTTCACGCAGAGGTGAAAGCACTAGTTTGGGCAATGGAATGTATGAGGAATTTACGATAATTTCAGGTTACGTTTGCAACAGATTGTTCTCAATTGGTGAAGATGGTCTCGGAGAAGAATGACTAGCTTTTGCAAGTTATTTGGAAGATATCAATACTCTGAAAGATAGTTTCTTTAGCTTAGAGATCGTTCATGTACCAAAGACGAAGAATTTAAAGGCGGACAGTCTAGCACGCAGTCTCAGAATACAACCGTCTTTCGTCGTTCACATAGACGCAGATCTCTCTGTTTGGTTTGCACAGTCAATTTGAGTATGTTTTCTAGTCGATGAAAAAAAAAACAATATCTGATGCTGATTTTTTTTTTTTGTAATTTTATATTTTTAATATAAATTTTCATATTTAAAAGTCATTTCTCTCAAATTTCACATGCTCTTCTCCTTATCTATTCACAAACTTGTACATTAAAATCCATATACCTATTAAAAATAATGAAAATAACTTACATATATTTCACAATTCTTTTTTAAAAAATTGACAAAAAATTACTTAATTGTTCAAAATTTTGGGGTTGATCGTTCGGTTCCGTTTGGGTCTTTATGAAATACAAATTTTTGGGCCTAGTGATTTAAGCCTCACATAGGTATTTATAAATTTTTGTTCGGATTCGACTTAAATTTTTATAGATTCAATTTGAATTCTAAAATCCATTTGAATTATATAAAAACTTCAAAATACTAAGATACCTTAAAATATTTAAAATAAAAATAATATACGACATAAAATTTTGAACAATGTTGTAACATCGTCGTATTTGGTATGTGAAAATGCTTACAAGAATTGAGTTGACTACATATTTCATCAAAATGCATCTATCTTTTTAGCCACACATCTAGAAAGATATTCGGAGTTGAGCGTTTTTGATCTAGAGTAGCGAAAGGATTAGTTAACTATTGAATAGTGATTCTTGATATCATGTGAGTGAGGCTAAAGCATTGAGAAAGATCATGTGGTGATTGCAGAATCAGTAAACAATACTTTCAAACTTCTAAAAAATTAACGCAAACCTTGTTTCACGGCATAGGATCCACATGCCGAGTGAGCGGATGTAGGTTGCCCATTAGTCATGAATGGTTGGAGCGTTACAAGTGGTGGTAGGGTCGAAAACCCATAAGAGTGTCTAGTCATGTATGGACTCACACTAACATTGATAACGATTTTGAGGCGTAACGAGGACATTGAGTTATTTATGAGTGGATGAATTGTAACATCCCAGTTTGTGGTATGTAAAAATAGCTTTACAGAATTTATTTGACTACCTATCTCACCAAAGTGTGTCATACATCCAGAAGTATCTCCAGAGTTAAGCATGCTTGAGTTGGAGTATTGGAAATATGAGAATAAAGTGTGTGATTTGTGAAATCATGCGTGTGAGGTCAAAGAATGAGGAAAGATTATGTGATGATTGTAGGGCAGTAAATAAAACTTTCAAGCTCCCAAATTTTCAATCCGTTCAGAAATTTACCAGTTTTGATTCAGGTTTGGTACAGTTTTATTGCGTCACGTCTTGGTTCGGTTCTTCTGGTCATGATATTTTATCCAGACATAGTAAAATTTACATGCTTGTTTATAATATATTGGCATAATTCATTAAATTTGTGGCATATTTAAAGTAATTTTAAATTTAGAAATAACATATAAATTAAGTTTGTAAGAAATAATAGACAGATAAGAATAAATAAAATAATTATCCAAAATTTAGAAACACTAATAATTTATGAATTAAATACTAAAAAGTAAATTAAAAACCATAAATTAAAATATAAATCATCATTCATATTTATTAACAACTAAAATTTGAAAAAAAAAACAAAGAAACAAAAATTAAAAACCAAAAACCAAAAACTAAAATCTAAAAACAATTCAAACAACCATGATCATAATATAGTTACGTATAGCTACCGTTTTTCATACAAAAAGATCTATTAATTTTTTTTTTCTGAATAATTGGTGGGAAATTAGTTGATTCCAACCTCAATACATCTTTCTTTATCCTATATAAACTATGATATGTTTCTGATTTCATCATAAACTATTTATTTATTTTCTTCGAAGAAACATAAACTATTAATTCCAAATAAACTATTTTAACTATTAGATTTAAACATAACCCAGCTTTGACTAAAATAATGTTGAGTGACTTGTTGGAATGCCACAACTGTTTACTAAATCTTCTTTTTTTGTCCATTTTCGAATCATAACGGGCCGGCCCGGTAACTCTTTAGCCTCATGAAGGAGAGGCTCCTTTGGACAGAGAATGAATTGATCCCTGATGCCAATGTGAAATTTATCACAAGGCATGATCATTGGACCATGACCATGAAATTTATCACAAGGCATGATCATTGGACCATGACCATCTCAGTGCCACAATTGTTTACTAAGTTAAATGCTACCTAACTAATTTCTGCCGCGACAGCTACCATATGTAATTTTTTTGAAAGCTTACCCAAAAAACAAAAATTGAAAATATTCTAAATCCAAAAAAACCTATAAATAAATTTAGAAATAAAACTAAAAACCTGAAATATATTCATAAATCTGAAAAACTATAACTACCTGGAAAAAAACTAAAAATATACTTGAGAACTCAAAAAAATACAAAATCAAAATATGCCCAAAACTCTGTGACAAACTATATATACCCAACATTCCAAAAATATATAAAAACCCAAAACTAGATTTACAACTCACACTCTCTCTCTCTCTCTCTCTCTCTCTCTCTC
>OVBX01006114.1:0-12208 GCA_900406325.1 Erucastrum elatum
AATAATTCCTTAAAATAATTCTGGATCCATATTTTAAACTTAACATAAAAACAATCAAAACAATGAAGAATCGATAAAAAAAAATAAAAACATTTCACAACTAAGAAGAATATATGGATGCCGATTTAAAATTTAGTTTTTCACTTCTCAGATTGTGGATCCCAAACAAAGCTGCTTGCACATAGTGTCTCCTTTAACTTGTTATTCTCTATTTGTTCCAACATCTTCGATTTTTTTTGATGATCTAGGAGATTGACATAATTTTCGTTCCTAGTGTCAATACTATGATATTCATAGCACTTCGATCCCTGAAACATATTTGAGCCCATAATAAGATTGTGAAATAATAAGATTGTGAATATCATGTGAATAATATGATATTCATACGACTTACATCAAGAGAGAACAATTATGACTTCTTAATATTTCATTTGTCTAAATCCTGCACAACATAAGTTTAACATAAATTTTAAAATATTAGACCTTATAAACGAATTATAACTTATAATCGAATTATAATATAATAAAAAAATTATAATAAAAAAATATCTCCTAGACATGGCATCTCTAAAGGAATCATAATACCTCTCCATTTGTTGGCCATGTATATTTGGAAGACTTCATAGAATAGGGTGGAAGAAGAACTTTGGGAAGAAAGTAAGAATGATAAGAAATAATGATAAGAAATAATGATTAGAAATAGATGCAACCTTATAAACGATTTTATTAGACCTATTTGGTTAGAAACCAATGGTTAGACACGATGGATGGTTAGACACGAATGGTTAGACACAATTTTGATTTTTTACCGAAATGGTTAGACACGAATGGTTAGACACATTGGATTTTATTAATTAAATTTTGGTAACATTAATAACAAAATATGGTAAGAAGTTATGCTGAAAGTTAATTATATGGTAAGAAGTGTAATTGATCGACATGTGGATTTCCATGTCACTTTTTTTGAAAAATCACTTCTCAAATATAGTCTAAGGGATTAGCGAGTCATTGAGCCTTTTGTTTGTCATCTTCAATCCTATCGATATTTTTATGTATAGCCTATTAAATGTGTATTAGATTAAAGATAAACCAATGTGTTATTTTAGCATCATTTATTTGTGATGGTAGATTGTTAGACAATTTTGAATGTTACGAATATCAAACATACTATTGGAAACAACTATCAATACTATTAAAAGAGAAAGAATCTTAAAAAAAATCTACTTATATAAGGTTGTTGGACATATTCATTAGTTACTTAATTTTTGGTCTTATCTTAGTGTTTTTCTTATAACAATACAAAGTAACTTGAGATACATATCAAATTTAGTAGTTTAGTCAATCCCCTTATTTAGTATACAACATCATTCGGTACACAAAAAACATTATACCATAACGTGACCATCTCTATACTTTTCTCATCATCTTATATAACAAAAATGTGACCAATAATCTCATAATCTATCATTGTTTGAATTCCTATTATACTATTGTTATAATAACATTAACAAAACTTCAATAAGTTTACAACGACATAGTTTACAATCTCATAATCTCCACTCACGAATACCTATGAAATAACTATATTAAGAACAAACTATGATTACATCGATGTTCACTTATTATTGTTAGAAGAGTTTCATATACTTTTTTTGATAAAATGTGTGTTTAATGGACTATGTTGATTTTTTGTAACACATTGACATCACTTTAAAAGCATCGAATAAGAATGAAAACATTTGTGGAGGTTTAAAGTCTTAAGACTTCGATCGAGATAAAAAGTGCGACTCTTGAAGACATCGACGCCTAGATCTGTTCCGGCGCGTGCGCCCATACCGGCTCCGATCGGCTCTGTTTCTTCTGCCTCCTGCCATCTCCTCCTTCTATCGTCGATATGCTCGCAACTCTGGTGATGGAAGATGACTGTGTCGTTCTTCCTCTCTGGTGAAGCGGCGAGACGTTAGGAGTTGTGGAGGTTTGATGGGGGGTCGGCTCTTAGGCTTAGGGTTTGGAAGTCCAATTTTCCGTTCGTGTGATTTCACTCCTAGCGAAAGTTTACTTTCTGTATATGCGACTTGGTCGGTTTTGGATTATTTGGAGAGGTTGGTTTTGGGGTGCTGTCTCTGTTCTTTGGATTTAAATCTTGTGGATGTGGATCTTTGAAAGTTAAGAGTCTTTTTCGAGTTCAATTTTGTTTGGAGAAGACTCGGAGGGAGATAGTTGTTTTTAGGAGCGTTTGCTCCATTGTTGGTTGATTGCCATTGATTTGGACGTAATTGTTCTGGATTTAGAGTGGGTTTTTTTTCCCGTTACTGGCTGTGTGAATAAGACGTGATCGGGAAGTTTGTATAAGCTTCACCGTAGGGTGATGGTGCGTATAAGGCGCGTGGAGAGCACAATCAAGGTCCAATGGCGAGTCTTAGTTGGAATTGAAGGGTGCGTACAGCGACGGTTAAGGATTTTAACCTCTCTTGATTCCGTTTATGTATTGGTGATGTTCAGGTGCTTCATGTTTATCTCGACGTTCTTTTCCTCCGGTGGCATTTGTGGATGTGTTCTCGTTAGGTACCTTTGTCCTTGAGTGCAAGGTGGAGCTCTCCTCTCCTGTAGTAATCTATTCCTTCCTTGTTTAAGTTTAAGTTGTGTTTCTCTTTGTTGTTCTATCTTTGGTTTCGAGTGGTGTTGTTTACCTCGTCGGCTTTGATTCTGGAAATGTTTTGTACCTTTACCGGCTCTGTGTAATGCATGGTTTCTACAATATTAATCCAACAAATGATAAAAAAAAAAAGAATGAAAACATTTGTACAAAATATTTTAATAATAAAAATGTCAACTTCTAGTATATTCCGAATAACATCATACAGTTCCATAATGTTTAAATTCAACTCTTCAAATACGAATCATGATTTTAGCTATTAAAATTGTAACAAATGGTTTGAATTTATATATCCTCAAAAATTCAAAATGGCACTCCAACCAGATCTCTATGTGGAAGCAATGTATCCTAGTGATTAAGTGTTAAAGGTTTCTACTGCCAGGTCTGGGGTTCGAACCCAAGACTATGCAATTTCTTGCAGATTTCAGAAAAAATCTAGGTTTTAAGTCCCGGAGAGAGCGATTTGACAACAAAAGAAAAATATAATGTCATAATAAATCACATAATTAGTTATGTAAGTATAATGTCATATATTCATAGGACGACTCAGGTGATGCAGTTATGTGTAAATCTCATAAGACAAGTAGTTTGCCGGTTGTTTTATAATGTCATAATAAATCAGCGTTAAAAAAAACTCAGATCTTCCATATTTTAAGCAGCACATTAAGGAACAAGCTAAAATATTCTTGGAGAATCTTTACACAATCAACACTGATATTAACTAATGGTTTTCAATACCGAACTTGCCAAATTACAAACTAAAATAACCTTACAAAATTAGAAAGCATTTATAACTTTCTAAAATTTGCAACTTATTACAAAATATTCACCGTTTTCATTAAAAGTGGTCAATATCAAACTTCAAACTAAAAAAAGAAGAAGATAATTTAACAGTTTTTCATTAAACCTGTATTAAAATATGTACGATCACTGGTTTTACCGCTTTGACATCAGCTCCGGTTGTTTTCAAAACCACCTCAAACTTGAATAATAAAATAGTTGTTTGACGGAAAAAAACTCGTGACAAGAAAATGAAAAAGGACAGCAGGTTCAGGTCAGGTATGAAAACATTACTTGAAACTATACAAACTTACATAAATATAAGTATTTGAGACTTTTTAAAATTAACTTATTTTCATTATTAAAATCACATTCACCTAACAACGTACAATGAAATCTTAATATTTTTGAAAAATTGAATAAATTTGTCAGTGTACTTCACTATTCTAATTATTTATGTAATATTTAACTAAACACCATTATATGAAATCTATAAAATTCCTTCAAACATTTAAATAGGTGATATATTGTTTTACTTACATAACTAATTATGTAAAATAAAGATTTCATTGTAATTCAAATTATACATTTTTATAAATTGGCAACCAAAAATTATGTATTTTTAATTTATAAAATTAAATTATTTTCATAATTATATAGATTATGTATACGCAAAAAAAAGCTCATTAAAAAGTAAAAATATATAAAGTTATCTCCAAATTTTGTTTTATTTAATATATTTTTTAGAAACAAGAAAATACTCCTGCGTTTTTGAAGCACGGATCAAAATCTAGTAAGTGGTTAAAACGAATAAGTATAAACCAAAATACTCAACAAACTGGAAAAACATTACAGAGTAATCATAGGACAATAATTGATTACAATGTTCTAGAAGACGATTGAACAACAAGAAGAAGCATAATAAGATGACCAAAAAGGTTAGCCACCGAGAAATCTGACAATTTCAGAAGATAGAAACTCAATAGAAACTGAAGAATACGAGGTCATCTGAAGGACAATTGAGACCATAGATGGCAAACTGAATTACGAAAATAGAGAGAAAACAGAACCAAAAGGGCTGGATTTTGGGGTCATAGTCACATGCCAAAAGAGCTAAATAACACCCTAATATGATGAGCACAACTACATAAGCAAAGTGAAACCCTTCCACTGGACAAACAAGCTGAACCCAAATGACTAATCCAAAGGCGATGGATAAAACCAGAAGGGATGCATGAAAAGTTTGGAAGTTGTAGATGGTAAAATAGATGATGAGAAAGAGTACCAAAGGGACATAAGTTCTTACCCACCGGCCAGCCTTGCCAACCGGAGTTGGAGGTTCACAGGAAATGGAATTGATGATGTCAATCACATAAAGAAACACGAAAATCATTCCCAGATACTTCTTATAACCCACATGATCGCCATCAATCTGCATCCCTTTCAGAGTTCCAAAAACGCAAAGAACAGCCAGTATAATCCAACCTTTTCTGGTAACTGGATCATTCACACCAAAAACTATGAATCCCTCTGCAGTTTTTGCCCTTTTTTGTTTCTTAGTTTTCTTTTTTGCCATTTTTGTGGAAATACTAGTGGGTGTGTTGGATAATAAGCTGCAACAGCGGAGAAAGGGACTTTAAAATAGGGTTTACCGTTTCCATTTTCTTACTTTCAAATACACATTAAAAAAATGAATAAGTTTTTACAATGTCACCATTTACAGTATTTAATTTTCTTTACCTGGTTAAAAATAGGAAACTAGATCTTTTTTCTTTCTATAACTAAAATACCATAGTTTATATAATGTTATTTATCAATAACTTAATGTAAGTTAGTGTCATATATTATATAACTTTATAGTACCTCTGTTTATGTGCTTATATATTTTTATATAAATTTGTATATTTATAACAAAATTTATTTTGAAAGCATTATTATGTAACAATACTTCTATGCATATTTTTTATAATTAATAAAAAATTTAAATGGAAGCAATTTTTTTTTAATTATACAAAGGTATCATCGCCCCACATAAGTGGTCCAGACTAGTCACATGTAGCATGGTATCGGTCCTCTATCCATGGTGATGCCGAAATGTTAATTCTCCAGTGGCTGATATTCGAACATGAAATCAAATTAAGTTGAACCTATATAGTAGAGAAGAGAAATTTTACATTTAAAAACAAATATTACTTTTTAAAAAGAAAGGCCATGTTCGTTTTGAGATCACCACGATTGGCGTCAGCGACTAAAAATTAGGCATGAATTAAAAATTTTTCTTTTCTGGTCGCCGGAGTGTGTAACAGAAGACGCAGCGGCAAAAATGAAAGAATTTGGTAGTTCCGGTTTCGCTAATTAAAACAGGTACCTTGTTTATATGTTTCTCTCTCTTCCCAGCGTCAAGAAACCCAAAAATTCATTCACCAGATCTTTTATTTTGCCTTTTGAATTCTGTTTTTGTTCCTTTAATTTTGAACGCTGGTCGCTGCGTTGGCGATCGCAAAATGAACAGGGCCAAACTATAATACACTTTACTTCAAAATAATCTATATACATAAATGAGACTTTTCTCTCTTCTTTTGACAAGTGGAAGATGACTTTGTTGACATGTGTCCGCTTCTTTTATTTTTTAACATTTTAGATCATTTTTTTTAGATTACTACAATTTAGTTCACCACTTTCTAATTATGCACTATCTAATCATTTTCACAATAATCATCATCTTTTAAGTTTGATAATCCATTTTATTAATTACAAAATACAAAATGAATAAAACAATATGAATATTTTTTTAATTTTTAATTTTTTAACAACTAAAAATAATATAAATTAACTTCACTATTTTATTAGTTGTTACTATTTTCTATTATTTCATTTACAAATATATTTTTAATTTTTAATTTATTCACAACTAAAAATAATATAATTTAACTTCACTATTTTATTAGTTGTTACTATTTTCTATTATTTTATTTACAAATTATATAGTTATTTTAATATTGACCAAGTTAAGAAAAATAAACTAGAACACAACTCATAGTCGAAACATAGAATCTCAATAATCATAGAGAAATCCCTAGTTCTGTAATAAAGATCACATTTGAAAAATTGCTTAAAATACAATAAGTTGGATAAAAAGTTTTCTTTTAACTTAAAATATAAATGAGTTTTTCTAACAAAATCTTTTTAAAATCTTTGATAGAATCATAAATTTTCGAAATTCAACAAATATAATAATATTTGGAATGAATAAAATGAGAACTAAATATGTTGTTAGGATTTTATTATGAAAATACAAAACAAAATAATGTAAGCAACTTTCTAGGGGATGATTCATTTTAAAATATCACACATGAAAGAAATCATGATTTCTATTTTAATAGTATGGATACTAGATTTCAATCTGTGCTTTGAATTATTTTCGACACTGACCAAATTTATTTTATATAGATTTTTGATTGTCTATCTACGTTTCAATATTACAAATGAAGAGAAATATTCAGTTTTTTAAAACCCAGTCCGGAACCAAAGTTAAAACGAAAAATCCGTGACTGACATGTAATATGTAATTCGGTTTTATTTTCAAGAAAAAATAATATTTAAAACTCAAAAACCACATTAAAATCGAAGATCAGTTACCGGTTGAACCGATAGATAACCTGATATGTAATCCGATTTGACTTAAAGTGTTAGTATAGATTATTTTCTACGTGAATTTATTGACATTCAGTATTTATATTTATATTTATTGTGCGGTTTCAACTTTGATGTTTGAGTTTTGACATCTATAACTGAGAGTTTAATATTTTGACGTGATTTCAAAAGAGCGAGACTATTTTTTTTTGTTTATCAAAAAATGTATTAAGTGAAAGTGGAATTTGTATGTACTCTATATGTTTTTGTTTTCTAATGTGCGTATATTTTATTGCCAACATGGCAACATATGCAAATATGATCAGTTTTAAAAGTCTTAAGTGGATAAATTTTTATTACCAAAGAATAATGTTTTGAATAAAAATTTGTTACCAAATTTTGAGAAAGATGACTTTTAAAAATCCACCCGGACCCGTATTTTATGCCAATTTTTTATAATGAAAATATGGTCACTATATTATAATATAAGTCTTCTTACACGAGGTATATATTTCACTGCTATAGATTATATGTTAAATACATTAAATTTTAGTTGGAAACTAAAGAAATATGAATGTATACTAATATTAGGGTTGGCGCGCCTTACGGACGGAAAATTATAACGAAATTTATTTTAATTTAAATTGTGTGATATAAAGTTTAATATTAGTTATAAGATCTAATCATATATAATTATGTTAAGTGGATTGTATGATTGGAATATGGATTATAATGTGATATGATTTATTTTGCTTGCTCAGAGTATGGTTGTATATATTTCCCTTAATATTTGGGTGTGTAAGATACCTGATAGGCTGTGAGTATTTTAATAGTATTCATGTTGGCTGTTCTTAAATAATGTTGAACGAATCATTGGTGGGTTCCTTGTATTATATTATGTTTTGGGCTCGGACAAAACTGATATTAAGTAAATTATTTTTAGATAATTTAGTAATTATAAATGGTAATTTTGTGATATTTGTTATTGTAAACGTAAAAATAATTAATAATTTAGGTATATAATTTTTATTTAAAATTGAGGTCTTATTTTGTTTAATTGCAGGAGGGTAACATAGTGGAGTAGAGATCATCAAAAGAGCTTTATTTGGAGATTGTTGACTAAGGGTTTTGTTAAGTTGTAATTTTGTCCGGCCTAAGCATATACTCAAACGTTGTAGATCAGGCTGAGAAGAGTTAGGGGTTATATTTCTTAGCTCCAGTGTCGAATGACAGCAAGGTCGTTGTTAGTCTGAGGTTGAGTCAAAAAAATATCTTTTTTTTCCTTTTGTAAACATTGAGTCACAAAAATATTTAATTTGTAAGTAATGCTCTCACTAAGGCTATCAAATTTAAGGAAGAAAAAAAACAGCTAGAAGTCTCAAATTAAGAGACGTGCACATCACATATTATACAAACATAAGCGCCTAAAGCAAAAGGAGTAGAAGTGGTCACTCATGGGTCCATGAAGAAGACATATAACTTAAGAAGCCAAGTCTTGCGGAGATTTTACTTAATGCGCGTCTCTTCAAGAAGTGGTATCCTCTCCGCATTTATTCCACATGATAATAGGTTCAGTATGTGAGTTCCAGTCGTAGCTCTTTCAACCATCCCTAAAACATTTATTCCAATGCTGGCCGCAGTTACTGCTCTCTGTTCACGAAATTTATTGTCACAACTTCAGCTCCACGTATGTCGTCATCAGGGTTGTTATCACCTCCTTGGGCATGGATATTCAAAAATCTGAGTACCAAAAGAGTTAGCTCATGAGTAGAGATGACGCTGAATACGGTCAAAGATCCGAGCTGTGGTAAGAGACTGATGTTTAGAAGAGAAGTTGAATGCGGATAACTTCAACTGGAAAGACCCATGCTTTCCGAGATTCAGAAACCATGTCAAAACAGTCACCCTACATGGACCTGACTTCAAGTTAGACAACAGAAGTTGTGAATTCGCCAATCGTACTGACTTTTAGAGAGTAAAATATTCAGGAACATTAAGATCGCTCCGGATTTCTGTAAGGATGGTACAACCAATACAGAAAAGTATTTTACAATATAGACAAACAACTAATTTATTAAGTGTTTATAGTGATGTATCATATAATGTTTGTGAGGGTTCATAAACTTGGAAAATTATTACTTAAGACTAACCGAGGATGAGGAGAGCGTTTGATTGTTTCTTGATCATATTTCTCCATGAATACTCATTTGCTGCAATATGCTGCTTATGGCATGAACCTTTATCTCTCTTTTCACTCTAGATTTCCTGTTTTTGTTTTCCTGCAGTTTTTGCTATTAATTACCACTTCTGAAACAATATCAATGTTGTTTAAATCCCTAAGATTTTGATCTAATAATAAAGTTTTGTCTGGGATACTAATTGACTAACCTTTTTGGTACAATGGCATCCCTCCGGCATCATTCGGTGATGACTCATGTTCCATGGTGATTTAGATACTTAAACCTGAGGCGGAAAAAAAACAAAATTTTAAGACTGTGACCAAGGAAGTAGAAGCTATAAGTTCTGATGAAGAAATAGACTGGTTCCAAAATTTCTCATTCAAAAGAGGTTCAGAAAAGATATGAACACAGAAGCTTGATATCTTAAGAGAAACGCCAGAATAGTTTAAAACTACAATGATCATAAGTTTAAAGAACGAAGAACCTTCGCATCAAGGAGGAGCATGTCCACATCCACCAACTCTCCACGATGTGAAACTCCTCGCTTGAGGTGGAGAACAGCAACCAGATTTCAGTTCAGCAAGAAGAACTGCAATTAACTTTTTGGATAATGGACTGTGAGGATGATGTTCAAAGGATGAAGACCTACCTTTTTATACTCGAAAATACACCGCCTCACCAAAGAGAATCTCACATTGAAGGCTAGATCTTCGTTGAATGAGTTAAGAAGATTAAATGTAATGAATCTGTAACTGGAAGCGTTAAAATGATGAATGATGAAGAAGAATAGCAAACGAGGCAATCGAAAACCTACAAATGAACTCATCACGTCGAATGCAACAACACAATCGCCGGAATGGCGGAGAAAAAATCATAAAATTCGATCCGATACTGGTGGAGGGGATTTACGTTGTTCGCTATTGGGCTGGATTATCCTGCAAAGCCTTGAGCCCAAACACAAAAAACCCATGTATGTCGCCGATTAATGATACGATGCGTTTCACTCGTCTGGGACACGAGATAACTCGACTTTGTGACATGGACGCCTACATGGCGCGTTTTGGAGAGAAAGAACTTTATTTTATATAGATAGACACGTGAAACTTTTTATTGTAGAACTCATGTTTTTTCTCTAATTTAAAATATATTAGAATCCATAACATAAATTACTATACACAAAATATTGATTATTATCGCAACTGTTTGATTTATTGCATTAATAATATTATAATTATTGTTTTATATATTAAAAATTATACAGATTTCATAAATTTTCTATTGCTATTTTCATGGGATGTAATTTTAACAAAATATTTTTATTTTAAGTATTCTTGTTGAACCTATGGGTGATCCATTATGTACTATAATGTGTGACTTAAATTTTCATATTTAAAGTATTCTAATTTATGAATATCTACATAAATGGTGGATATATTATGAATATGATACTCTAATTTTACAAAGTTTGCCATGCAAATTTTAGTCAAATTGATTTATCATTTTGTCGTAAGGGTAATGATCAATATTTTAGAGGATGCATACTAAAATAGAAATATATTCGAGTATAAAACGATTATTATACAGTTATTACAATATTATTTAAGTTTGAAATTAATATAAGATTTTATTTATTTATTTAGTTTACTTTTATTGTTCACATGTTACTAGAATTTTTTGATGTTTTGTTTTTGGTTTTGTTTAAAATTTTTAATTTAATTTCATTATTCATATTAGACATTTAAATATTAAGTTATTAATTTTCATTATATATAATTTTATTATATATCTAATAATAATGTTTATTATTAGATTTTGACCGTACTTTAAGGCGTGAGATATGTTTTTATTCAAAAACTTAAGTTTTTGTGTTAAATTACTATCCATGTTGTGCATTTTTTTCCTTGATTTATTAGATGGATATAGGTAACTGGTATTTTTTCTGCAGGAAAATAGCAAAGAAGACCGAAAAGGCTTTATAAGATCCTCCTTCACTAATTCCTACTAAGTTGATTTCACAGTTAAGGGTTTTGAATAAAGGACTGGCCAACGAGGAGGTGAAGAATGCTCAATTTGGCCCTCATGTATTGTTTTTCATTACTTGGGAATTATGCATCCATGGCATAATCGACGCTCAGCTGAGTAAGTTTTGCTTTTCGTTTAAGAAGTGTTTTCCTGCTTAGTATTTAATTTATTTGAAACCTCTGCTTAACTATCTTCATGTCATCGGACTATTTGGTTTACTAATTTATCAGATTAGAAAGTCAGCATCATGAGGAGCTTAAAGGTCTATCCTCTAGAAAGAGACGAGAAGCACATCAGTCTCTAATTAACAAGATTCATGAGCATGTTCAACATCAGTTTAGCAACATTGTTTAGCAGTTTTAATTTATGTTTATGAATTTGCGATGGATAAATTATGTAATTTACTATATAATACGTTAATTAGTAATTTTTTCTTATTTAAATAAGTATTTTGTTTGTATATATATTTTTAGAATTTTAATAAAACATATCAAAACGTTAGTTTAATGTTTTAGTATCAGTTTATAAAAACTGAAATGAATATAATATCAATTATATATAAAATAGAATAGTCTAACTGAAAATTGTAAATTATACAACTATGAAAATCATAAATTTGATATAATTTTTACTTCCATTATTAATAAATGATATAAGTAATTAAAATCAATTATTCGAATTGATGTTAATACTAACATCATTAAAACAAATGGTATAAATATTAACATCATTTTATACATATTGACATCAATTGTGGTAATTGATGAAAATATTTATATTTTTTACATCAGATTTTAATAAAATGATGGAAATTATTTGCATCACCACTTTCAGAGTCACTTATATAAGTGATGCAAAATGTGTTTACATCTTTTATCGGGATGTATAGCAGTAAAGAAAAGTCTAAAAGCAAGAGGTATTCAAGGAGATATACGGT
>OVBX01006115.1:0-12206 GCA_900406325.1 Erucastrum elatum
TTTCTTTCGTGTATGCTCTGTAAATTTATAATGTTGTGTCTGGTCTCAAGTTTGGACTTTGATTTCTTGGTGGTTAACTTTCATTTTCTATCTTTCAGGCTGTATGTTTTCTCCCCCTGCTTTTTTTAGTATAAGTTTGCGAAGTTAGTTTCTTGGAGTTTTGGTCTTTTTTATCTAGTGTTTTGTGGTTCTCCGCTATTATAAATGTTTTTTTCTGTGCTTGTTTAGTTTTTGAAGTGCTTCATAAATTTTAGCTGGTGGATGCGTTTATGGTGTGTTAAATATTTGTCTTTTTTGTTTTGTGGCAATTTTTGCCCTCTGTTAATATTTTTACTCTAACATGTTTTCTTGGTTCTTTGTGTTGGTACTTGATCTTGTTTCTTTGTATCCGAAAGATGTTTTCTTTCAGAGTTTATCTTTCTAATCTTTTCCTACATCTCCTTGTTATGACCAAAAATTCTATGATAAAATGAGCTAAATTAGTTTTTGTTCTTAATATTGTTTCATCTCTAAACATTTACTTAGTTAGTGTGTTTTTGACATTTTTTCTCTATGATTATAGAGATTTTTTGTTTCGATTATGAGTTTTGTTCTAGTTTATTTTTCGTAACTTGATCAATATTAAAATAAATATATAATTTATAAATGAAATGATAGAAAATAGTAAAAACTAATAAGGTAATGAAGTTTATGATATTTTTAGTTTTGAATAAATTAAAAAATTAAAAGATTATCAAACTTAAAAAGATGATGACTATTGTGAAAATGATTAGATAGTGCACAATTAGAAAGTGGTGAACCAAATTGTAGTAATCTAAAAGAATTAGAATCTAAAATGTAAAAAGATAGAAAAATGGGACACATGTCATCAAACCCCCCTTCCACATGTCAAAATAAGAAAGAAAAGCTTATTTTATATATAAAGATTCCTGGTTCTATATTATCTAATGTTCACTTTTAAAATAAAATATTCAGAATCTAAATAATTATAGAAGATCCTATTGGTCTCACATAGTTTGTAAAGATGAGAAAAAAAAACAACTAGAATAGACAAATAGAAAAACTAAGTGGAAATATAGCAAGCATAAGCAAATAAAGAGATAGAATTGGAAGATAAAGCAAAAAGAAAAACATAATGTTGAAGCAGAAATAGAAAAAGACATAAGAAATCAAACAAACAATACTTAGATAAAATACATAACAAAATATCATAGTCTTCCATCATGAACAACTTGCTCCTATTTTAAACATTTCTATCATCAATTGATGTTTGTTTTACGATGAAACAATTCATTTTAAAGATGAAATCTCTATAACAGATAATACACCGCATGAGTTTATAATAGGTCTATTCTACATCAACTTTGAAAATATGCTGATAACAACATATGAAACTGTCCATCAATGATGAGAACAATTAGACCATGGACAATTGGTAAGATTTTAGATTAGTTTACAAAACACACATTTTAGTACTAGTTATTTATGTATTATCTACAAGTTTATTTATTTAATCTGTAGAAATATAAAAACTAGTTATTATTGGCTATATGATCGTTCTTTTTTCTTATCTTTTATTGACTTTTTAATTTGAGTTGAATTAGATTTATAAGTTTTCTGAATCAACAAAAGTAACCAAGAAAATTGGGATGATATGATAATCAATGCAAGCCTAAGTTTCTTTAAAGCCGTTCCAGGATGGGGTTGTCTCAGCTAGCTTCTGCGTCTTCTTCAAGGCTTACCAACAAAACTTATTCAAAGGTCAGTGCAGATGAACAACTCAGCGGCAATGCGGAGGAAATTAATCTAGCATAGTGATGGAAGCCAAATCACCACCTGCAACTTTATTATATTACCAGATGGACAAGTGATTTATAATACCTCCTATGGGGAAGAACCTTGTAAAAAACATGAAGAGAAACTGTATATAATAAGCAAGAAACATATAATCTGTATAATAAGATACTATATCATAAGCATATACAACCAACACAACAGAAGTACAAAAGCTTAAGCAAGTGTACAAAAAAAAGAAAGAAGAAGCCCTAATAAACATTTATTCATTAGCTTCAAAGAGACTCCATTTCCATGACCACCAAACCATTCATTGTCGATACATTTTCAAAGAAACAGATAAAAGTGATCGAGAACCAAAAAAAACAAAATAGCAGAGAAGTTGACAAATAAAACACAAAGTTTAAATATTATTAGTTATCCCGAGTTTTCAGAAACATTTATTCTCCAAAAGGAACTTCTTCTTTTTCTCCAGTACGTCATCATCTATGATTCCTCCTCCGTAGGGGCGCCAATCCATCTGCAACAACAACAAATCAGAGACAAATAATAAACTTATGAGCAAGCCAGTCCAATGTATAATAAAATCAGGATAATTGCATATATTTACCTGTATTAAAGGATGGTCACACTGGTGATAATAAAGAAAATCACCATTGGAAGACCACACATAAAATCTCTCAAGAGGGTCATCCTGTTGACCACCGTAACATGCATCAAACTCCTCCTGTGGTATGGTAAACGCCGTTGCAAGGTATCTTCCACTCGGATCCCAAACAACATGGTTGGCCTTCAAGTGTTGCTGCATTCTAATAGTTTCCTTGCGCCCTACGTCGAAAAACTCGAGCATTCCACCGAAGCAGGCTTTCATTCCAGCGAGAACTATGAGCTTGCCTCTCGGCGACCAAAAGAGGGCATTGGCTTGCTTGTTGTACAAAGTGAATAGCAACGTGACCTTTCCAGGTGCCTCCATGGAGTAGAAACTGACAGATAGACCTCCTGGTGCTTCGTCTCCTTTGTGAATCACAGCAAATCTGTGACCGCTAGGCTCCCACTCAAAAGCCACCAGGATCTTCTTGTCCAACTCGAGAAAATCAGTGGGTATGCCTTCCTCTTTGATGCTGAAAAACTTAAATCCCGAGTACATACTGACAGCAAGATAGTTCCCATTGCTCTGCCAGTGCATCTTGCAGTCGTCATCAAAAACACCCCGGGGAAGATACGTCTCTAACAGCTTCACCTTGTCAGGGATTCGCAGAAGAAGAGCCTTGCCAGGCTGATTGCCACGTCCTTTCAACAGTACTGCAAGTAACGGTTCAGTAGGAGACCAAGAGATATCCACAACATCATCATCAAGGTCCAGTGGTTTCTCGCCCAACAGACTGAAAGTCTCCGCCCCGGTCTCGTAGACAGCTATAGTGTTGTTTTTGTTGAGAGTAGCAAAGTATTTATCACCTTTGCCACCAGCCCATCTGCGTTGTTAGGCAAAAAGTTTTAACACATCAATGAGGCTAGGACGAGTATAATAATAATAATAAAAAAATCAGTGAAGGATTAAATACCTAATCACAGGCCATTGGGGGGAGTCAGCAGTACCATGATCTACTCCAACTATTCCTTTCCCAGTTGTCACATCAAAAATCTTTAGCCAGAGTCCCTGCAGATTAATAGGCAAAAAAAAAAGAAATTGGAACACTTTTGCATCACGGAAGCAAAAAAAAAGATGCTCACCTTTGGGTCACGTCGCTTTGGTATGCTGTAGGTAACCAAGTATTTCTCCCCGGGAGATACATCAAAGTGTTCTACCTGAGAGAGAAAGAGAGTCAGTCAAAAACTTTTATTATTTTTATTGATAAAAAAAAAAGCATGAATGATATAATACCTTATAATGATTAAAAGCCATGAGGTCGCGAAAGCAATGCATATAATCTGTTGAGCCCCAAATATAGACATCGTGGTCTTCAGATGTGACGAAGTAGGTTCCTAGCGGAGACCAACCCGGATGCCCATACTTATCAACAGCAGTACTGAAATAAGGTTGGGCGAATTCTTCTTCTTGATATGGAGACCAGTGATTATTCCACGCCAGCATGACATATGGGCCAACACGGACAAACAATTGATCCAGCGTTTGTCCATCACAACACTTTGCAAAGAAAAGAAATATATATATATATATATTGGTTTGGGGATATTACGTAGTACTATAACAATATTGATCCACAGATGAAAAAGAGAGTGTGACTTATTATTACCTCCTCCATTTTGAAAAGAATGTGATGATGCTGCATGGTCAATGTAGAAGATTCTGGAGTGTAAGTGGTAACCCTCTGCACAGAAACAACAAATATATATATGTCAAAAAGAAAATTTATTTCTTAACCGAACGAGAAACAAACATCTCTGTGCTAATCTTACTCTGGTTTCGATCTTGATAAAACGCAAGTATTCCTCCTCGTCATGGGATCTACTTTTGCTACTAATAAAATACAGGAACCATTGTTCAAAACTACAGCACATAATCGTTGAAACTGCAACACACAAGATAATCAAAAGAGAAAAGAAAACACATCACCTCTCAACCCCCTCAGATTTCTGTCGACTACGAAGATTAAGGCATCGACTCGACATGCTCTGGAAACTTGAATCGTCGCCTCGGAGAAGAGATATAGGGGATGAGCGCGGCGGCCAAGAACAATTCGCACGAGTGGCTAGGTTTTGATTTCCCTTTTTTTTGCGCAAAAGGTTTTGATTCCCCCTGAACCCTAAACCCTCTAAAGCCGAAAACCTCGCTTGCTTGGCCCATACTTCTCCATTTTTTTTCTGTAGGAATCCCACAGAATTGTTGATTGTATATTATTACTATAAATTTAGAAAATAATGTCAGTTTATAAACGTGTACAAATGTTTTGTAATATTGAAAGAACTGGAAATTACAAATAACAAAACAACTGTTAATTATTTAAATATAATTTTAACTTGAATAACTAAGCCATTGAAATTGTTGGCCCTGAGATCAAAGCTCACTCGCCGGCCTCTTCCTTCTTTGCAGAAACATTGTTCTCCTCGTTGGTAGAGCATCCACGTGGGCTACACACTTCAAGCAGTGTGTCAATCGCAGTTGACAACACGTTAAGCCGAGCTCACACGCTCATCCAAATCACTTGTCAAGAGCACAAAGGGCTTCTATATGATATCAAGAGGACCTTCAAGGACTTCAACATCCAGGTTTGTTGCAGAATCTTTATATGCTCAGGGTCTATGATATTTTGGGACTCATTTTCTTGAATCTTGGTTTCTATGAGCAGATCTCATATGGGCGTTTTACAATCAAACGAGGAAAGAACTGTGAGATCGACTTGTTCATCGTTCAATCTGATGGTAGGAAGATCCTTGACTCGAGCAAGCAAGATGCGTTGGTTTCTCGTTTGAGAGCAGAGCTGCAGCAGCCTCTGAGAGTGGTGATGATGAACCGTGGTCCTGATACTGAACTTTTGGTGACAAACCCTGTTGAGTTATCAGGAAAAGGACGGCCACAAGTCTTCCACGACATTGCACTCGCCCTCAAGAAGATCAACACCTGCATCTTCTCGGTATATATAATCACATCTCATACCAACAACAAACCTGTTTGATCATCTAATGAATAAATGTGTGTTTAATAGTGTGGAGTACTTTGATGGGTTGGGAGTGAAGGTTTAAGAAACTCAGGACCATTAGCTGACCTCAGACACATAGCAAAAGAGTAAATGACTGTAAGATTACGACTTTATGATGCCAATGAGTGAGAGTATGTGGATTAAGATGCTACGAGGTAATTAATCTGATAAAACTGATTTTCTATAACGTTTCAAATGTGTAAATATGGTTGGAAGTGTGTTTTTATGTTAATGAGAGATAGAATTGTGTAAGTTTTGTAAATGAGAGTGTGATTCTGTAGAAAGAAGAAGGTAAGTTAAGTCTCTGTACTTGTATTGTTGTGCTGAGAGATCTTTGTCATGTATATATAAAGGAAAATGGTCTTTGAGGAAACTTTTTGTGTCTTTTATTTAGTGGGCTGAGTTTAAGCCTAATACTGAGAGTAGCAATTCTTCCGTAGTTAAATGCATGATGGGGCTCAAGAAGTAGGGCTTTGTCCCAGGTCTAGCCTCTTGGGGCCGAGAAACTTTATTCCAGCCATGCTGCTGCATAAATAGTCAATTTGTATCGTTAGTAGTAATGAAATGTTGAAGGCATTGGTTCACTTGCATTTAAATGTTTTTTTTTTTGAATTATTAACCATGTAGATGGCTGTATGATGTAAAGAACATTGATCCCACCTAATAAACATTGTTTTTGACATACAAATAACTTGGCCGCATATTAACATGGCCATTGGCTGGTAACAAAAACACCGTCCAGAAGCGTGACACGTTGTCGTGGGAGAAAAGGAGACTTTAAAATAATGAAAGAGAGATGTTAGGCACCGGCCCATATGAATTGTCAACAATTTCTCTCCACAAACCCCAATAACTCGTACACGTAATACTACCTACGTACTTCAATTTTGAATGAAGAAACAGAAGCTACACCTTAATGATAGTCGAAGTTCAATCTATTTGTCACCATGTTTTCCCTTTTAGTTGTATAAAAAGTAAGATGAGACATGCAACTGATGCAAGAACTTAAACGAGTGAGAATTATCTTTTACTGCACCACAAAGTTAATAAGTTATGATATATGTATATTTTCCTCACTACAACTTAATTTATAGATGTAACTATTCAAAGTTTCACTTATGATCATGATTCACCAAAATTCATAAGGATCTCCCCACAGCGCTGTGAAGACTGAAGATTCTGTAAATAATTGGAAGAAGAAAACAAAACAAAAGTTCGAAAACTATTTTTTCATAGGACTTTAGAAAACCTCTTATATCTCCCGACATATAAGTTGAAGAGCCCTAATCCCATAAAATCAAATTTATCTGGTTAAATCTATAAACCAAAACCGTTTTAGTTAATTAAGTCAATGATGACCCGATTAAAATCTGATTTAGATCCAATTACAGTAATTAAACAAGAAAAGAAAGATAAAGATCCGATTTAGATCTGGTTTAATTACTATAATCGCGTTTTAATTGGATCGTCATTGGTTTAATTAACTAAAACGGTTTTGGTTTATAGGTTTAACCAGATAAATTTGATTTTATGGGGTTAAACCTCTTCAACTTATATATATGTCAGAGAGATATAAGAGATTTTCTAAAGTTCTATTGGAAAATAGATTTCGAACTTTTATCTTGTGCACATATGGGATGAAGTCATAGTTTGGAAGACATCTGGGAGGATGCGATTGTTCTCGTGGGGAAATAGCACGTTTTCCCTTCAATTTTCAATGAAGAAAAAGAAGCTACACCTTAATGATAGTCGAAGTTCAATGTATTTGTCACCATGTGCTCTTTTGGTTGTATAAAAAGAAAGATGAGACATGCAAGAACTTAAACAAATGAGAATTATCTTTAACTGCTCCACAAAGTTAATAAGTTATGCATATATGTTTATTTTCCTCACTACAACTTAATTTACAGATGTAACTATTCAAAGTTTCACTTATAATCATGATTCACCAAAATTCATAAGGATCTCCCCACAGCGCTGGTGAAGACTGAAGATTCTGTAAGTAATTGGAAGAAGAAAACAAAACAAAAGCAGAAAAAAGTGGAACCAGTCACCAATAATTTCATGCAATGTCACTTCTCCGCTAATTTACTTTTTAGCAGATAGCGAGAGCTGTCCTCCTCTTTCACGGTCCATTTTTCCATTGGCCTTGTCCCTCGTGCGAATCTGTATACCATATTGTTTAGATATACAAATTTAACGATTGTGACATCTATTTGTGCCACAAAGTGATTACTTAATAGTTAATGCTTGATGGTCGTATTTATTCTGTACAGTATCAGTAGCATACTTCGATAAATAATTGCTACTCTAGAACATTTAAGACACGTAGTACTCAAAATTTCAAGAAAATGAACTACTAGAGAATAAAACTGTCATTTGCGTGATCATCTTCTTTTAACCAATTATTTCCGGATAATCACCCAGAAAATTTTACTGTAAGAACGATAGTAGAAATTAGAAGCTGTTCGATTCGGTTTAACTATCAATTAAGATTGAATTCTATATTTTGATATTTGTGTTGTGTGTAAGCAAAGTTTGTGTTTAGTTCAGTGGCCGACCTCTTCTACCTAATAAAATCAGACATGTAAGAGCCGTATGATTGACAAAATATGCCATGACTCATGAGTGTACTCTATTATACTATTCAGACAGAAAAATTGATGATGGGAAATAAATTTCTAGGGAAAAGGGAAAGAGAAAGCCACAGAATGTTAGGTAAAAATCCCATATGACTGCACATGGAAATCGAGTATTATTTACACTAAAATAGGCAAGAAATCGTACGTGTATAGTGTAATAGACGGTAGAATCATCGACCATTATTCTAACTTAATTATTGCATGCTTTCTTTTGCGAAAATGATTAAATGCCTATTACAAAAGTAGATAAGAAAATGAATCTACATAGCCAAATATAATCTTCAGGTTATCCTTTAACCTAATTATAGTAACTACAGACCACAGTCCACAATATGAAAGTATGAAACCCATAATATTTTATAAATAATCATATATAGACTTACGATGTTCCGAATTTCATCAATATATGGTTTTCGAACATAGAAACATTTATGGAACAGAATTTCAAAATTTCATGATTAATAATACACGAATGAAAGAATACTAAGGAAGAGGCTAGAAACGGTGCATGCGTATTCACGTGCTTCTGCCCATCCTTATCTATCTAGCCAAAGATTTTGAATATTTATTGTGAAACCGAAAAAGATTCTAGCTAGTTTTAGAACTTAGCATGTGAAACCGAAACACAAAGAACGAATATGCCACAGTTTCGGAACATAATGAAAACATTAGCCAATGTGGATAAATCAGTGTACATCCTGACGATAACCTTTTAATCGAAAATGTTTACAAGATGTACGTATTATCATAATATTGGTGGTTGTAGACTGATATTACCAAACGATCAAAACACATGCTTACGAGAAATTTCATGTAAAACCTATATATCATTCCGTTGGTATGTGTTTCTCTGACAATTAATATAAACATAAGATGTATTTGTAATTGGTTACGCATTCAACCTTATATAAAGCTCGTATGAATTATTTTTGAGGTTAATTTGTTTCAAGCGTGTTATTAAAATGGTTTAAAAATGGGGATCGTTGATTCTGTTTTCTAACCATAATGATATAAATAATAATCTCAGGAAACGTCATTATTTGCTCTTTCTTTGTTAGTTCACATGCTTTACGAAATGCAAAAATACAGCGTAACCAAATCCTTAGTCACTATTGAGTAGTGACTACTAGCCTCAGTTAAGTAAGTCAGTGACCCTACAATTTGATTTTTTTACTCCACTGCAAACGCCAAGAAATAAATCTTTCATTTTTTACATATATACAAGTTTATACTGTATGCACATACGTCTCTACAAAAAGACGACAAATTCAATATGGATATGATAGCCACAAATGATTTGACAAAGTGTAGAAATATATGTGATAAAATGAAGCATGAAGATCAACCATACCAGCAAATAATCATGATTATAAGTGTAAATAGCCATTTTGTCAAAAGAAATTCTGATTATGGAAACCTAGTTTATACGTGCTTCAGATTCATTCAAAGATTACCCATTTCTATCATTTAAAGTCTCTAATTAAGGCGTCAAGTTATGCAGATTTAAGGGGAGAAGATGATGAATGAAGTATTTTGAAGAAGAAAGCCACTAAAAATATATATACCAGCAACAATAGCTGTTACTGTATCTGTTAGACGTTAACTAATATACTGAAACTTGTTTCAAAGTTTCTATATAAGGCATTTAAATTATACCCTTAAGCACCAAAATAGTTCTATAGGATAACCACTTGTTATCATTAATATAAATTAGTATTGTACATTCATAGTTTGCTTTCTTATTTTCTGAAAATTCCGTCATAATCAAATCACATATATATGTCTAGTATACACTATTTATTTTAGAGTATACAACTACCCCATTTGAGGAAGTCTCTGGATTTAAGCTAATGTCTAATAAAGTGACAAGGACATATCCAAAACAAGACGAAATGGCACAAGCTTAAGATGAGATAGATTCATAATTCACAATATTTGCAATTACAACTCTGGAAATCAACAGAAAATGATTCATCTGAAAAGATCCAACGGTCATAAAGCCATGCAGATGCGAAATTAGACAAACAGAAAAAACATTAAAATTCAAAGACGACAAATCAAATTACACATGAGAGAAACAGAGAGATTGATTCAGTAGTCGGTGGTTGGGAGCTGTTCGTGGGTGGTGTTGATGAAGAAAACCTCGTAGATGAGTCCAGCGAGTCCACCGCCAACAAGAGGTCCGGCCCAGTAGACCCAGTGGTTGTTCCACGACCAGCTTACAACCGCTGGTCCGAAAGCCACGGCGGGGTTCATGGAGGCTCCGCTGAATGCTCCTCCGGCTAGGATGTTGGCACCAACAATGAAACCAATTGCGATGGGAGCGATTGTTCCAAGACTTCCGTTCTTGGGATCAACGGCGGTGGCGTAGACTGTGTAAACAAGCCCGAAGGTCATCACGATCTCGAAAACCAAAGCGTTCGACACTCCTACTCCAGCAGAGAGACCAAAGGCCGGCACCACCTAGAAAGAAAGTTAAAAAAAAAACAAGTTAATTATTACTTGGTGGAGAAGTTAGGGCAAAAAAGATTTAATACAAAAAACATAGAGAATTCAGACCAAGATCAATAGGCAAGTTACTTAATGTCTTTAATGTCTTAAACAAAAATAGAAGGGTAAAAGGGTAACTATTCATACCAAACCGCCGGTGGCGAACTTGAGGAGGAGACAAGCAACGACTGAGCCGAGTAGTTGAGCAATCCAGTAGAGTATACCACGGAGTAGAGTGATGTTGCCACCAACGAAAGCGCCGAATGTGACAGCTGGGTTGACGTGTCCTCCGGAGATGTTGGCGCCGACGGAGACGGCGACAAAGAGTCCAAAAGCATGCGCCAGTGAGGCGGATACGAGGCCAGCGGGAGTGGTGGCTCCGTTTTCAGTGAGCTTGTTGAAAGCCATTCCTGAGCCTGATCCGGCGAAGACAAAGATCATGGTTGATATAAACTCAGCCAACGCCGCCTTTAAGGCGTCAGGGCGGGTTGCCTCATCGGGACGGCCAACGGCGATGTTTCTGATCGGCATGATGGGAGGAAGATCGAACGGCTGAGATTAAACGTTGTGAATGTTATTAGAAGAGTGAGGTGGTTTTTCTGGACGACTCTCTCTGCTCATACTTATATCTGAGGTGGCGCCATTTTTGTGACTGGTTACCGGTTGATGGAATTATTTAAAAATGGAAAATGTATAATAAATTTGGTTGGAGTTTATTTGATTGGAGCTGGTGAGATTTCAAATTTGTTTTAAATAAATTTAGTAACAGGCTAAACAAGTGATATCGCTGTATACCCAGCGAAGCGTAGCCGACCATCTACGTGGAGGATAATGACTTGTCATGTTTCTACATATATGGAGGCTTTTGTCTTTTTATATTCTCTATCTCGAAAGATCGAGAGGTCCAAAAGTAACTACAAATTTCTTTTTGTTCGTGGTAGCAAAATTTTTTCTAATTACATTTTCAAGATTTTCATAATTGTTTTCTTCTACGTAAAACAAGAAGAATTAATTTACAAAGAAAGAAACAAGAAGAAGAACTTCATATACAAAGTTTCTCGAAGTTTTTATTTTCTTTTCCAAAAGTTCTTTTTGAGTGAACTCTTTTTTATCTCTTTCTTTGTAATGGGCAAACCTTATGCCAGTATGAGTCGATAACTCACGGCCTGGTTTCATGAATTTAATATCCTTAGTGATATTACGTGCTAACCTTCTATTATGGACAAATACTATATGTTATTGTTAATTATGATTAGATAACATTAATAATGGCTGTGCCAAATCATCCGTTTTATTCTAATCAAAGTTATTCTCCCCCACTACACAAGAAACTTATAAGATGTTATCTTGTCTACGATCATTGTCCATAAAAAATGAACAGTGATAAGGAAAACTTTGTATTATAAGTTAGGATGTAATTCAAACTGTTCAAAAAACGGTTGACATGCAGGGCGTTGAGTTTTGTATACGCTATGAGCTAATTTCATTCTTTATTTGAATGATTGTTGATCCAATTACATTATTTATAATAATAGAAGCCTTTTTAAGAAAATATTTATAAGAGAAGCCAAACATATAATCACTTGCCCGAAATATATATATATATATATATATATATATA
>OVBX01006116.1:0-12206 GCA_900406325.1 Erucastrum elatum
TATATATATACCTATATATATATATATATAAGTCAAAAAAAAAACAAAAAAACCTAGATGGCTCCTAAAATGAAAATCACGGCACTCAAAAATTTGAAAGCTCATAAAACGGGTTGGTTCATTCATGGCAATACACTTCTTTGTCAGTAAATCATTCTAGCCGATGCAGCTGTAAGTCACTCTTCATGTCTACCATTATTAAATTATAGTTTCATGCGAGAATGTGTTCTAACTGTTTCACCATTTTTTGGTTTTAAATGAACTTACATGTTTTGATAAAGCTATTGGCCGTTTGTGAAATGATCAGTATGTAACATGGGCAGAAAAATTTGCAGTCCATTGCTTTTATGTCCAAGTCCATCATATTGATATCTCATTCTTTATATTTTGTACTGTCAAAGTCAAATATATATAAAACGATAACAATGATGATTCTTTTATTGCTTCAGATATTCTTCGAAGTCATCAAAAACCATTTCAAGTTGACGGATCAATACATAAAAGCCAAAGGAAACAACATGCAAACAGTGAGTAGGAATGAGAGTGAGTAGATGTAGCGATATGTTGTCAGCAGGCGTCGATTTTGCAAAATAGTTGTATCGCCATTCGCCATTGTCCACTGAGAGAATATTTTTTCTTCTTTCGAACAGTGTGTAAGAGCATCTTTATCCTTGCAACCCCCTTAGTGTTGCTTAAAAATATTTTAATTGTATTTAAGGAGAAGAGATTTGGATAAGCAACTTAATTATTTTGTTCCTCCATTGCAAGTTTCTTATTTGTAGTTGCTTAATTTTTTAAATTTATTTTTTTAATTAAAATTATTTATTACATAAAACATAATAAAAGATAACATTTAAAACATAGATTTTTTTTTTAAAAAAAACATGAAACAAAAGATTAGAAAAATAAACGAGAATTTGTAGAAAGAAGCATCCGAGCTTAGTTGTTGTCATCATCATCCCCAAATATAGACCAAATGTGTTCAACCAAATCATGTTTCAGTCGTCGATGCGTTGGTTGATCACAGATTCTTGCTCGAGCATCCATCAACGCAGCCACACCATTTCTTCTATCTCTACGCAAATCGTCTTCGATTTGGGAACGTCCGTTTTCGTCTACCGGAACGAAGTCTGCAATATTAGGCCGACTGTAACCATTTCGTTCGTCTTCGACTATCATATTATGGAGTATGATACATGCTGCAACTGACTCCAATGCGCCTGAAACAAGATTTATTAATTAGCAAATCATGTAAGCAAAAGCAAGATCAATTAGCAAAAGCAAGAACAATAACCAAAAGAACAATAAGCAAAAAAAAAGAACAATTAGCAAAAGCAAGAATAATAAGCAAACGCAAGAACAAAAGGATTTAATGTACCTAATTGGGCATCAGCTCAAGAATGAGCATCTTCTTCAGACCTTCATCTGCATCACTTAAGGGTTCTTTCTTTCCGAGGAGTTTGTCAAGTACTCCAAACTTAACAACTCTCTCCTTGCGAACCAAATCATCTTTCTTCATCTCATACATTGTCTGAAAATCAGACACCTCCTTTCCATCGACCATTGGCTTCTTCTTCCCACGGGCTTTTGCTGCCTTAACACCCGGGGGGCGGTTCGTTCCGTCATCATCAAGATCAACATAGTTTTCTTTTGATGGTTCACTTCCTGAACCATCACCAAACTTCCTCCTTTTGTTTCCGTCTTCATTGCCACACCATTTCTGGTCATAACGAAGCTCCCTCCACGCGTGTTCGAGGGTAAACTTCTTTTTGTAGTTGTTGTTGAAGATGTCGTGAGCATGTTTGATAACATCAACCTCATTTTGGCCGCTTGTCTTCTCTCTTGTTGCAGCTTCATAAGCTCCACTAAACTTGGAAACTTGATCATTGATCGTGTGCGATGAAAATTCAACGACCCCTCTCTCCTCTCTCATCTCTCAGCTCTCGTCCCAACACGTGTCTAAGCGTTTGGTTGCTTGTGTGCGCTTCATTAGACAACGTTGTTATCGTTAATTTGGGTTTTTGATTTTCTTTTAATCCTATAATTACTTTAGCAACCCACATCCAACCGTGGATAAAGATGCTCTAAGTGTTTGAGACCAGCTCCATCGATAAGTATGTTAAAAGTAGGTTCTAATCTCAAAAATAATACTAATTAGATCATGTGTAGTTTTAGAACCAACTTATATTTGTATTTTGAAAACTGTTGGAGATTACTTAACAATTTAGCTTATAATAACGTTTATATTTATCTTTTGTAAACTGTTTGAAATTTAAGTTGTATGTATCTAAATATGCAACTTTATATCATGTCTAATATTTATGATATATCCAAATATAAACAATCAATATGTAAATAAAATAGATTATCTTATGTAGAAACACATAAGCTTATTATTTAAAAAAAATCATGTGCTTTCAAAGTACGGATCAAAATTACATATTACTTTTGAAATTAACAGTAATCATTTTAAAACTTTTTTAGATTTTGATAGTTTTTATACGAGCATAATTATAATGATATATATAATTTATAGTAAAAAATTTAAAGCTAATTTTTATCTTATGTGACTATATTCAAATTCGTCCATTTATGATTTAAATCTTTTTACATCGATATAAAAATATTTCAATTTAAGGTTTGTAATAAAATTTAACATATATTTTAACAACAATACATGAAAATCTTTAACAAAAAACAATACAATTGAACACCATTTTTTCCAAAAATCATTATCACCTACAACAACATAACTTACATCTCAGTCTAAAAATCTGGGATTTATTCAACCTGCCATTAATTTATTTAAATTTTAAATATTTTATATAGACATTAGTTTTATCAATTAACAACGTACATGATGTTGAAGTATGGTTTAATGGGAGTCTATGAGAACTTTTAATATAAATAAATATTCTTATAAATTTATTTAGTTTAACGGGTTTTCAATAGATTATTCGATTAAAACTATTTATTAAATTTTCTATGGGTGGGCATTCGGGCATCCATTGGATTCGGTTTGGTTATATTCAGGTTTCGGGTTTTCGGGTTCAAAGATTTCAGCCCATTCGGACATTTTTAAATTTTAGTTCGGGTTCGGTTCATATCTTTTCGAGTTTGATCCGGGTTCAGATAACTCATTTAAATAATTTTTACAAAGTTTAAATTCCTTATATATTTAAAATTCCACAAAATATATAAAAAAAATAGATATAACATATAAATTTGAATAGCATAGGTCAAATACCTAAAATTAACATATAAATTGGGTTAATTTGAATATTTGGATTGAAAATCAATAGATACTTTAAGTTTTTTTAGTGCCTTGAGTATACTTTAGCTATTTTAGATATGTATTTTTGACTATTTGTATATATTTTCAAGTATTTTGGACAACTAAAAAGTATATTATATATTTTGAATTTTTTTAATATACATTAAATCTAAAAATAATTAATATATATAGCTATATAAATATATTTCAGATATATTCGGCCTAAATACTTCGGTTCAGGTCGGATTCAGTTTCGATTCTTTAAATACCAAAAACTTGAACCCATTCGGATATTTAATCAATTTTAGTTTGGTTTGGTACTACTTTTTCGGATCCGGTTCAGTTCGGTTCTTCGGATCTGGGTTTTTTCCTCAGCCCTAAAATGTCTTATTGATAAACGTTATATCTAATTATTTTTTATAATTGCATCAAATTATATAATAACTCTAACTACTTTAAACACGAAGATGGTTACAGATAACACAATATACATTTTTTCTAAAAATAAATAAATATATATATATCCATCTTTTTAATGAATCTACTGATATATGTTTTGTCCAACTATTTTAATAAAATAAATTAAAGTATTTTACTCAACATTTAAGAAATTTTTTTACACTAATTAATATGATTACAAAAAAAAAGATAATTAAAAATATAAATATGAAAATTAAAATTTTAAAATAAAATGCAAAACAAAAAATATATCCGTCCTCCAGAGAGGATGGGTCAGAATCTAGTACTTTATTTAATACTACATTGAAGAATTTGCTTTAACCAAAAGAAATAATTTAATGACAAAATCTGGATCTTTTTTCTAAACCACCACAAGAATCTAGTAAATGTAATGTAATATACACAAGTGGCGTTCGTAATGAAAACAAAAGGGATTAACAAGAAAAAGAACGAAAAAACAAACACATAACTGAAAAGCTAACTGATACAAAGATCGTTTCTTTGCTTCTCTCTTTATCTCTCTCTCTACTGCAAACAGAGACAGAGAGACTTCCCCAATTCTTCAGTCTCTATTATTTGCGAGATCATCAAGAATAAATTCTCCGGCAGAGATGGCGGATTCAACAGCCACGACGGCAGATGCCGATACTCTGAAGCGTGAGTTTAAGAAGATACTAAGAGAGATTTTGTCTTACGGAGGAGGAAGCAAAGATCTTGCAGAGATTGATGGAAGTTCTGGAGTCTTGAAAGCCATTGACAAGGCTAACAGAGTCATCAACTGTCTGAGAGAAGTTGAACCGGAGACTGATATCATTTCTCCTCCGTCGCCGGGAAAGGTGGATGTGCCAAAAGAGTTTAAATGTACACTCTCCAAGAAGATCATGATCGAACCCGTCATCATAGCCTCTGGCCAGGTTCGAAGTTCTTTCCTTCAAAAACTAAAGTAATTTTACTATTTTTTTCACACTTATTCATTTACATATGCATGCACCCTTCTTTAACATTGCCAAGAAACTCCATGATTGTGTATATATGTGTTTGTATGCGTTTACTGTTATGTGTGCTCGTATAACATATGGATAATTATGTATACAAGTGTGTTCTTTTGTGTTATAGAAATACAAATTAAAAACTCCAGACACAGCTTCTGGTGTTTGTGTTAATTTTGCTCTGTTGTTTTTCCATTTCAGACTTATGAGAAAAGATATATCAAAGAGTGGCTGAAGCGTGAACGAACATGTCCCATAAGCAACCAAGTCCTCTCTCATTTATCCTTGACACCCAACCTTTTGGTAGATGAGTTGATTACGCAATGGTGTCTAGCTAACAAATTCGACCGGCCGAAACCATCGGAAGAGATAGTTACTGAGTTGTTCACTGATGGAATAGACTCACTGCTTCAACGGATCTCCTCTCCTTCCTCCGTTGCAGATCAGGCACAAGCTGCGGAAGAGCTTCGCAGACAGACCAAGAGATTCGCCAGTGTCAGGACCTTCTTTGTCTCCCAACTCCATGATTCCATCACACGGTTGCTCACTCCTCTCTCTGCTGTTGACTTGAATCTTGAGCTTCAGGAGAATCTCGTCACGACGTTGTTCAACCTCTCGATCGTTGAGAAGAATAAAACAGTAATTGCTGAAAACCCTCTTGTGATCCCACTGCTTACAAAGTCTCTGAAGCAAGGGACAGCTGAGACTCGAAGAAACTCTGCAGCGACTTTGTTGTCACTTTCAGCTATTGAGTCTAACAGGCTCATCATCGGTAACTCTGAAACGCTCAAGGCTCTTGTAGGTTTAATCGGAGAAGGGGGTTTATTCACCACTGAGGCCGCCTCTGCTGTTTTCAACATCTGTAGTGTAATGGAGAACAGAGAAAAGGCTGTTTCATCCGGTTTGGTTCCTGTGCTAATCAATAAGATCAAAGAAGGAAGCAATGTGGCTGAGTTGTTAGCTCTCTTGGCATTGGTTTTTACACACAACCGTGGGGTTAAAGAAATGAATGATCTAGGGTTTATCAGTGATCTACTCAGTATCTTGAGGAATCCAAGTTCTTCAAGGACTTGCGAGGTCGCTCTAGCGATGCTGCTTGAGAAGCAGGGGTGACAGAAACAGAGAAAGTAGTAGACTGAAAGTGAAAGTGGCGGAGAAAGTGGCGAATAAATATGTGACATTTACGAAGCTTGCAACGCAAGGATCAGGTGGTGTGGTGACAGGGGCCGAAATGATTTTAAATTCGCAAGGACTCGGTACTTGTTGAAGGGCCCTAGGTTTTTATATACTACTATTTAACCATAAGTTTCTGCGAGTTAGGTTTTAGCGGCAGACGAGAGCAGAATTCCCTCTAAGTTAGAGGCTCTAACCATTGCGACAAAACCACAGCTGCTGAATCTGTGCAATGCTTCGGAAGGAAGAAGACAGCAGTGGCTGTCACCCACTGCAAACGCGGATGCGGTCTGATCAAGCTCAACGGTTGCCCCATCGAGCTCTTCAACCCCGAGATCCTCCGATTCAAGATCTTCGAGCCTGTCCTTCTCCTCGGAAAGCACCGTTTCGCAGGTGTTGAGATGAGGATCCGCGTCAACGGTGGTGGTCACACTTCTCAGGTCTACTTCTTCTCGTTGCGTTCTACCAGAAGTATGTGGACGAGCAGTCGAAGAAGGAGGTGAAGGATATTCTGATTAGGTATGATAGGACTCTTGCTTGTGGCGGATCCGAGGAGGTGCGAGCCTAAGAAGTTTGGTGGTCGTGGTGCTCGTTCTCGTTTCCAGAAGAGTTACCGTTAAGAACATGTTTTTGGTTTGTTTCGATCGTTGCAAGGTTTGTGCTTTTTTGGAGTGATGAGTGTGATGGAGTTGTGAGACTTTTAGATTATCATTTTCGGTTACTATGCTTTATTTGGATTGTGTTTGACGATGTTTACCTCTTTGCTATCAGAAATGTTTTAATATTTACTTCCCATTGTTTCATTAACGAGGTTAATCACTTATCATGCACTTACTCTAGTAATGATTGGGCTTGTTGTTGAGTTATTAGATGTTTGTGGCCTGTTTATATGAGTAAGATAGAATAATTGATTGGACATCTGAAACCGGTGACTTGTCTGTAAGAATTGTCTGTAAGAATTGAGACATTTCAAGTTTCTTCATACTCTGTCGAGTAGAGTAAGTAGAGAACTTTTGGTCTTAAGCTGTTCACAAAACTCGTGTATTGAGTTTTTGTCGAAGTTAAACTCGTTATCTATACAAACGGGAATAACCGAATAACAAACTCAATTACCCTCGCTTCTCGAGTTTCACGTCTCTTGCTTTGGGGGTGCTCGAGTATTCTTGTCAAACGTAATCTATCTTCCCAGCCAACCAGTGGAATCTCTCAAAATGATCACTGTTCAAAACCGAGGATGAGCCTATCCAAAACCTTGAACCAGAACATTTGTTTACTATTCAACGGTCATTAAGAAAAAGGGGGAGGAGCAATTCATAATAAATGGGAAGTTGAAGGATTACCTAAATTTATTAAAGTCAACAATCGTTGAATCTTCCTCTCCACTCGTCTCTCCTTATCGGACTGTTTTCTGTGGTCTTGTGTCATCGTTGAATCTTCCTCTCCACTTGTGTCTTGTTATCTATCTACTCGTCCTTGGATTGTTTTGTGTGGTTTTGCGTCATTGTTGTTATTTCTCTCTTTGCTCGAAATCATTGAGATCCTGTTCTTCAGTTTCTTGAGTGCTCTCTCTAATTCATGGCTTCTTCTTCTCTCACTACTTGGACGCATGATGTCTTCCCGAGCTTCTGTGGAGAAGACGTGCGCAAAGGCTTTCTTAGTCACCTATTGGACAAGCTCAGAATCAAGGGAATCGAAACTTTTATTGATGACGAGATTGGTCGAGGCCAAACTATCGGTCCCGAGCTTGTAAAAGCGATTAGAGCATCAAGGATTGCCATTGTCTTGCTCTCCCCTAACTACGCTTCTTCAAGCTGGTGTTTGGATGAGTTGAGGGAAATCATGAAGGGCAGGGTAAAGGAGCCAAATGAGTCGGAGGAAAGCATGGAGGGCAGGGTAAAGGAGCCAGATGAGTTGGAGGAAACCACGGATGGCAGAGAAATGAATCAACAAAAAGTGATAACCATTTTCTGTGGAGTGAATCCAACTGATGTTAGGAAGCAGACCGGAGCTTTCGGGGAGGCATTTGACAAAACCTGTGGGGGAAAAGAAGAAGATGTGAAGGAGGCATGGAGACAAGCTTTGGTGGATGTAGCCAATATAGCTGGTTATGACTCTAGCAGATGGTTCGTTCACTTTTACTTCCCACTACCTTATTATCTGTATACCCTACTTCTCATGATGTCTGTTTTTTTTAGGCACAGCGAAGCTGATTTGATCAACAAAATTGCTGTATATCTTATGAAAGTGTTGAGGCTTACACCATCAAAAGATTTTGATGACTTTGTTGGCATGGAAGCTCGTATCACGGAGATAAAGTGCTTGTTGAGCCAACAATCAGATGCTAAAGTTAAGTTCATAGGGATCGTGGGTCCTGCTGGGATTGGTAAGACGAGCACTGCCAAAGCTTTGTTCCACCGGTTCTCTCGTGATTTTGAGTTCAGCACGTTTATTGAGGATATCAGAGGAAGTAAAGAGATGCCTTCTCTCGGTAGTTCCCATGATAAGTATCAGTTGGATTGGCAGAAAGAGTTACTGTCTCGGCTTTTCAACCAAAAGGACATCAATGTTGGTCACTTGGGAGTGGCTGAACAAAGGCTGAGACACAAAAAAGTGTTGATTGTTCTTGATGAAATGGATTGCTTGTTGAAGCTAGAGGCAATGGCAAAAAAGGCTAATTGGTTTGGTCCAGGAAGTGTTATTATCATTACAACCGAAGATAGAAACCTTCTCAAGGCACAACGCATCAAATGGATTTACAATATGGAACTTCCATATGAAGTTGAGGCAATGCAGATCTTGTGCCAATATGCGTTCGTTCAAAAGTCTTTAGATTATGGTCCTGCGACTATAATTGCCAGAGCTCTGCACAACCAAGTATCTCTTGATATCAGAGCATTTGAGATCTTCTGCCAATATGCTTTCGATCAAAAGTCTCTAGATTATGGTCCTGAGACGAGAGCCGATGACATAGCTTTACGCAAACAATTCTCTCTTGATATCAGAGGAAGTAGTGAGATGTCTTATCTCTTTGGCTCCGATTATAGATTTCAGTTGGATTATCTGTATGATTTTTATGAGCTTGCTCGGGAAGTTACTATACTTGCTGGTCATCTTCCTCTGGCCCTGAGAGTCTTGGGATCGTCTCTACGAGGAATGTACAGGGACGAGTGGAGAAATGCAGTACCAAGGCTCAAGTCTAGCCTTGACAAAGGAATTGAATCAATTCTAATGTTTGGCTACAACGGCTTAAGTGCTGATAAAGACAGAGATCTTTTTCTGTATATTGCATGTTTCTTTGTTGGTTTCGAGGTTGATAGCGTTAAACATTGTCTGGAAGATTGTGATTTGGATGTCGAGCATGGGCTTCATAACTTACAGCAGAAATGTCTCATATCCATCACAGAATACAGCGGATACGTAGAGATGCACAAATTACTACAACAAATGGGTAGAGATATTGTCAAGAAAAAAACGGAGGAGATTGGAGAGCGACAGTTCTTGATGGATACCAAGGATATTTCTCAATTATTTGAAGATGAAGATACTGTAAGTTTCTCTCTAGTCTTCTGTCTCCTTAGTTTTCTAAAGCTGAGATTAACTTCTTTTTGAATAACCTATTCTAGGGTACTGGAAAAATTATAGGCATAAAGCTACCAGAAAATAGAGAGGGGGAAATCAAAATAAGTAAAACTGCCTTCCAAGAGATGAAGAATCTACAGTTTATGATAGTCGGCTATTATAAGGTATGCATACCCGAAGGCCTCAGCTGTCTTCCCGACAAACTCAGACTTCTAGAGTGGATATACTATCCATTGACATGTTTGCCTTCTGAGTTCTCTTGCAAGTTTCTTGTGGAACTTATCATGCAAGGAAGCAAACTCGAGAAGCTTTGGGATGGAATCAAGGTATTGCATTGCATGTAAAGTACGATTCATCATTTCTCTAAAGCTCATATTTCTTTCTTTTTTTTTGTACAGCCTCTCCAACGCCTCAAGCGGATGGTTTTGAGTAATTCTCGGTATCTGAAAGAGATTCCAGATCTCACAAATGCAACGAGTCTCGAGGAACTAGATCTCCACGGGTGCGAAAGTTTTTTAGAGCTCACAATCACTATTGGCTATGCCACAAAGCTTAAAAGGTGCATACTTGGCCGTTGCTTTCTTTTGAAGGATCTCCCCTCTTCTATGGGTAGGCTAATCAATCTCGAGGAATTGAATCTCACGTGCACGGGTTTGAAAGAACTGGAAAGATTCAGTAGTTGCTCGAGGTTGAAAGAAGTCAATCTGGGCTGGACTGCAATATGGGAAGTGCCATCTAATTGGTCTCGTCTTAATAAATTGGATATGTCTGGGTGTAACCTCAAGGAGTTCCCAAATGTTCCTGACAGCATTGAAGAGTTGGTGTTGTCTAACACAAGGATAGAGGAAATTCCTCCATGGATTGAGAATCTGTCTCATCTGCGCAGACTAATTATGTATGGATGCAAGAAGCTGAAAAAGATATCTTGGAACATTTCTAAATTGGAGAATCTTGAGTTTCTTGGTCTGCGTAAGAGTAACCAAGTTTATTACCGGCGATGTGAATTTGAAAAATACCCTGGCTTATTTACTGCTATGTGGGCTAACATGACAATAATATCAGACTTTGAGGTTGACTACATTTTATCGAGATGTCCACCCGCGAAGGAGCTATCATTATATTTATGGAGTGATGGTCTCAACACTATTCCAGATTCCAGAAAACTTCTCTCGGAACTCACTCATCTTAGCGTCACAGGATGCACAGCGCTCGAGGCACTTCCACCGCTTCCTGACACCCTTCTCTATGTAAATGCAGAAGACTGTGTATACTTGAAGAGAATAGGCTCTTCTTTTCAAAATCCAAATATTTGCCTAAACTTTGCTGGCTGCTTCAGGCTGAATCGAAACGCTAAAAAGCTCATCTACACATCAGACTGCAAATATGCAGTTTTACCAGGAGAAGAAGTGCCTGCACACTTCCCTCACCAAGCTGACTCAGGTTCCCTAACGATCAATCTGACACCAAGACCTCTTCCTTCATCTTTTAGATTCAAAGCTTGCATCGTGCTGTCAGAATGTTATGGTTTCAAGAACGAGAAACTAATGTGGGGTAGTGTGTCTTGTCACGTCGTGGGTAAACAGAATGGTCCCACTATCCAATATGGATCAAATGAGCACGATACGCTGTGTAGATTTTACGGATATAAAGACCATCTGTATATATTTGAAGATTCATTCTGTCTAAACCAGGATTTTCCTGAAGCCGGAGAAGCCGCTTTGAGCGAGCTTGAGTTTGAGTTCACAGCCGATGGTACAAACTGGAAGGTGAAAAGCTGTGGTGTACGACTTTTGTTCCCTGATTCTATTATTGACGAAAATGCAGATGATGATGATGGTGACGAAGATGAAAGTGATGATGATGACAAAGTTGATGGTGAGGATGATGGTGACGAAAATGAAAGTAAAGATGATGATGAATATACACTCGTACTGGGCGAAGAAGTGCCTGCACACTTCATTTACCGATCTACTTCAGGTTCACTAACGATCAATCAGATGCCACAATCTCTTCCTCCATCCCTTAGATTCAAAGCTTGCATCTTGCTCTCAAGAGTCAACATTAATCTCGTAGATGATGAAGAGGATGATGAAGAGGATGAGAAGTTATTGATGCGTGTGTCTTGTAGGTTTAGGGGTAAACAGAAGGGCCTCACTGTACCATATGGATCAAAGAGGCGCAAAATGGATTATCTATATGGATCTGGCGACTTCCTGTATATATTTGAAGATTCTTTCTGTCTAAACCAGGATTGCCCTGAAGCAGCCGAAGAAGACAGTTTCAGCAAGCTTGTGTTTGAGTTCAAAGTCTTTTATAAAAAATGGGAGGTGAAAGCCTGTGGTGTACAACTTTTGAAGGACAAAAAAAAATCTGGAAGTGATGAGGACGAAGAGAACGAAGCTGGTGATGATGATAATGATGGGGTTGAGGTGGATAGAAAGGATGATGTAGATAAAACTCAAGAAGGAGAAGAATCTAGACGTGATGATGATGGAGAGACAAGGAACACAACGAGTGAGGTTCAGCCCTTCTGTGGGTATATGAAATTGTCATGTTGTTATATTTTGTAATTCTATGCAATTTAATTTTCCAAGAAAAAGAATCTCAATCTAAACACCCAGGGACAATCAATCTGAGGTTTATTAAGGTTCCAAGAAAATAATTGGACTTAAGCAATGTTGCGTTTGTAGGAACAACTTCTGTCTCAAGTTTCTTTTCATAAACATATGAAG